>CAUYQV010053538.1:0-17280 GCA_963574575.1 Galagoides demidoff | reverse complement strand
CTCAAGCTATCCCCCTGGGTAGAGTGCCATGGCATCACAGCTCACAGCAACCTCCAACTCCTGGGCTCAAGCGAGTCTCCTGCCTCCGCCTCCCAAGTAGCTGGGACCACAGGCGCCTGCCACAACGCCCGGCCATTTTTTTTTTTTTTTTTTTTGGTTGCAGCCATCATTGTTGTTTGGCAGGCCGGGGCTGGGGATTTGAACCCGCCACCTTAGGTGTACGTGGCTAGCGCCTTAGCCAATTGAGCCACAGGCGCCAAGCCCACATCATGTCTTATTACAACCTCAGACTCCAGGCCTCAAGTGGTTCTCCCTCCTTTGTTTCCTAAAGTGGATAACAGGTGTGAGCCACTGCATCTCCAGAGTTAGATTTAAAAAATGGGCTTATTTTTGACAAGTTACCTTGCTATGATATTAAATTTGTTTGTATTACTGAAAGTGGTTTAAACCAAATATCATTGCAGCAAAGTTAGTGGTTTAGCACACCTGTCAATGTGATGACTTGGCAATTCTGCCTGCTAGTTTCAAGGATCAGCTGACATAAATCAGTGTGTGCTTGGCAAAGAAAGATAATATGGCAGTTAAAAATTATTGTTTGTTATTCTTTATACTGCCAGTTTAAAAAAAATGCAACTTAATGGTAATATGATTTCTTAAAAATTTTTGTTATACTTCTTTATTTTTGGTAAAATGTTAAAATCTTCATAGACATAGTTTATATTTCCTACTTAAAACTGCCCAGGTTCTCATTTTTTTTTTTCATATTTTTGGATTTTATTTGGTTTGTGTTTAATTTGATGTTTCATTTTTTTTTATATTTCTCATATTCTCATTTAAATACTACTTTATCTCTTGTGCATGTATTCAATTTCTCTCAAACACGTACTTGCTCTATAGCTTAATAACAAAAGAAAACCTAAGCTTAAAATCTCTCTCCTTGGTAAATAATTGCAACCACAGTACTGTAGTTCTTCATATTCCAAGATAGTGTAACATTAGCTGTTCTTTGTCTATATCTACTTAAGGTTACAGGAAATTGAATAATAGAGTTGTTCTTTGAATTCCTCTGATACTGAATTTGGGCTTTTCTCCTTAGCTTTATGTTAAAAGCCCTCTACCATTTAACCCTGCTTCTTCATCATGAATGGTTTTCTGTAGCTCCTGGAGTATGTCTAACTTCATAATCCATGTAAAATAGCCCATAGTCTCAAACATGCCATATATATTCCTGCCTCTAAGGCTTTACTATTATAGCTGTCCCATGAATGTTTCCCCTTGTTTCTTACTGGCTATCCAAATTTTATCCTTCCTTTAAAACTCACCTTAAAGTCTTATCCTTTTTGTTCTCTAACAGTTTCTATTTTGTGGGGACACCTGTCTCTGAAACTTTACCCTTATTGTGGTGCTGCCCTTTTTTTTTTGGTACTACTTTTTTTATATTTAGCCTTTGCTACCTCTTTGGCTCTTCATCCTCATGTACACAGATGCATGTGTGATTTTATGTTTAAAGAGAATGTGTAATAATTGTTGAAAGGATATAAATGGTTTTCACCTAGGGTGTGTAAGGACTTCATTGATAAGCATACACTTTGATTCAAAGATATAGCTAGAGAAATGTATTACCTTACACTTTCAATTAACCTTAGCTAGTAACTATGTAGATGTCTTAAAGACACTTGAGCTGCTCTTACGTGATGCCACATTGTTGAAAACACATTGGTAATAGAGTCAAATGTAGGAACCTTGCTCAAATGGATCAGCCCCCCACCCTTCAGCGGATGCCTCACCCTGGAAAGGTGGATGTGCCAACCCTCCACCCTTCCCATGTCTCCCCCACCACAAAAAAAGATGTGCCAACCCTCTACCCTTCCAACCTTTAAAACCTCATCCACGATTACTCATGTGCTGACTTTTTTCTCGAACTCAGCTCACCCCCACCAGGGTGGAAATAAAGGCCACTGTTGCCCACACACAACCTGGATTCCGTTTTCCTTTTGTTTCCTGTCTCCGAATAATTTTTATTTTTGGTCTTTGATCTCTCAATTTGGCATTTAGATTTTTTTTTCTATAAAGGGGTTTATTATATTTTTCCTGATGCCAAAATTAAGGTACTGTTCTAGAGGCCAGTATAATACAGAGGTTTATTGTATTTTTCTTAATGCCAAAATTGAAGTACTGTTCTAGAGGCCAGTATAATCAGGAATCTATTTTAGAAATGTGGCAAGTTCAATAGTGCTCTACAAATTCTAGGCTTAAATTTTGGGATCTTATTTTTTTCTTAGTAATTGATTTATTGCACAGAGGATGAGTATTTTTAAAAATGTAAATTACTGATAATGTTGTTAGAACATTAGAATATTTAGAAATGTTAAGTATCTAAGAAGAGTTACAAAATAGTAAGTTCTCAATACCCTTCATCAACGTTCCCTAATGTTAACATCTTACATAACCACTATATAGTGATATGCAGTAACTGCTACAGTCCTATTGGTGATTTTAGTATAATACTATAACAATATAATAGTACTTTTGTACTGTATATACAGTACTCTCAAGTGAACTATAGACCTTATTTGATTATTGCTAGATTTTGTACTAATGAACTTTTTCTGGCTTAAGATCCAATCTAAGATTTACAGTGCATTTAGTTTTCATATCTCCATAGTATTTTCCACTCTCTGATACTTCTTCAAGGATTCCTTGTTCCATAACCTTGACAGTTTGAGTGAGGGATTGATTACTGATTAGGTATTTTGGAGCATTTTCCTCAGTTTGGGATTATCTGATGTTTTCTCATGAGAGACTGAGTTTATTTATTGTTAAAAAGACTATCACAGATAAGATTTTGTGCCTTTGTCAATATAACAGGAGGAACATGATGTCCTCCTGTTATAACAGTAGCGATAACTTTGATACTTGGTTAAGATGATGTCTCCTGGTTTTCTCCATTGAAAAGTTATAATATTCCCTTTTGAAATTAGTAAATATAGGCTGGGTGTGGTGGGTCATGCCTGTAATCCTAGCACTCTGGGAGGCTGAGTTGGATGGGTAGCTTTAGCTTAAGAGTTCAAGGCAAACTTCAGCAAGAATGAGACTCTGTCCCTACTAAAAATAGGAAAATTAGCCAGGCATGGTAGAGGGGGCTTGTAGTCCCAGCTGCTCTGGAGGCTGAGGAAAGAGGATCGCTTAAGCCCAGGAATTTGAGCTGTGAGCTATGACATCATGGTACTCTATCCAGGGTGACAGAGTGAGACTTTGTCTCAAAACAAATGAACAAAAAAATCAGTAAATATATTGTGAGGAAATATTTTGAGACTGTGTAGATACCCTGTTCCTTATTAAATTTTTGCCAAATAATTTTATCTCTTTTGACTTTACATCATACCCCTTGTGAAATTATTTTTAGTAATAGTGCTAAAATTTACAATATAATCTTTAGTCAGACTATATTTAAATAACAATGTACTGCTTTATGTGATGAACTGTATTTCCAATTCTTCCCGTTTTTTTGTAATGTTTTCTTATATTTTACTTATGCTGCAAGCACAGTATGTTGCCAGTTCTTTTGTTCAAATAGTTTATCTTTTTGAGCAGGTAAATGTAGGGAGCAAGTTTATTTTACTTTTATTTGTTTTATTTCCAGTGTTTTTTTCATGTAAATTTAAGTTTTTGCCTGGCATTGTATTTTTTCTTGAAGTACTTCCTTTAGACTTCTTGTAGAGTATATTATTTGGCACTAAATTATCATAGTTTTTGGTTTGAGCAATTTTTAAATTCTTTTCATTTTTGAGGAATGGTTTTACTGGGTACGGAAATCTGGATTAACAGGGTTTTTTATTTCCAGTACTTAAAATATGTGACTCTTTTCCAGCTTGCATGGTTTCTGGAGAGAAGTCTGTTGCTAGTCTTATTTTTTTTTTCTCTATGCAATGGATCTCCTCCTCCCTCTCCTTGCCTTTAAGATTTCTCTTTGTGATTGTTTATTATTGCAGGGGGTTGTGTGTGAGAGTGAAAGTGCTGGTCTCTTAAGCTTTCTAGGGTTGCTTGGTGCTCTTGGACTTGTAAGGAAGTGGTAGGGTCCTGGCGTTCTTTTTGACCCTCCTAGTGTCTGCTGCTCCATTCTCAGTGTTGTGCATACAAACGGAGACTTTATAACAACTCTCCCAATTTATTCTATGAATCTTTAGGGGGGCGTTCATGGAGAAAAAGCCTGCAAGAATTTGAAGAACCGCCTCTATTTACTTTTGCCTTCTCTTCCCAGTGCACTAACAGGCACTACCAAATTGTCCACCTTAGTGGACATCTTGCCCTATATGCTAGTGTTCTTATCTTCACTCTCTTTGCAGGAACCTGTTTCTGCTTAGATTTGGGTCATTCGTTTGCTCCATAACATTAGTACCTCACTCTACCTCCCCTCACTTTCTTGCCTTCCTCTTTCTTTTCTAAGATTTCTAGTTCCCATTGTCATTATCTTTAAAAACTCCTGGAATTGCACTTTATATTTCTTCTTATCCAAGTAAATGTTTAATTTTAAAATTTACAGATGCAAGATTCTTTTTGTTTTCCCTCTGTTCTTCCTTCCTTTCTTTTCTTTCAACTTTATAGTAGTACTCATTATGTTTCATTCAGAGAATAATGTTTGTAACACTTCTACTTAGTGGAAATTATATTTCTTTGTGCCTTAACATATGATTGATTTTTCCGAATTTGTCTTGGCTTTTGTGGGTCCAGAGTTTGATATATATCCAATAAGATATATCTATTGGTACTCATAAGATCTTCCTCCTTTCTTACATTTTGTCCACTTGATCTGCTTTGTATTGAGAGTAGTATATTTACTCTCCTGCGATTAGTGTATTTCTGTCCATGTCTCTTTAAGTCTCCTATAATTTTTCCTTCTCAAAGTTGGCTGCTCTGTTATTTTGTTCCTATACATTCATATGAATGTTAATCTTCATTGTTTATCATTCCTTTTGCATTACAAAGCAAGCCTTGGTTGTGTGTAAAGCCTTGGTCCTGAATTTTGCTTTATCTATTATCAGATAGTTGTGCATACTCTGTCTTTGTGTTTCAGTTAGCCTGATAACCCTTTCTGTGTGCCTTTTTGGTAGTCATTTTGAATTATTTTGTCTTAAGCATGGCTCTTATTTATATGTGTCTTACTTTATGAGCCAAATTGAAAATTTTTTCTTATAATAGTTAAGTACATTCATATGAATTAATATGATTGGTGTTTTTGGTCTCAACTCAGTGTCACAGTATTTTATAATTATGTGTGTGATATTTGCTGTGCTTTCTGTGACATGTAGTTTCCTTGTTTTTGTTAACTGATTTTTTTCTTGATGTTTAAGAAGGCTTATACTTCTGTTCTTGTGTTAACTTTTGTACTTAGGACTTTTTAAAATGGTCTTAGTCTCTTAGTTTTCTTTTTAACATTTTACTTTGTGGTTTATCTTTTAACTATTCTGTCTTTTCCCTGTTAGCAATTAGTGTGCTAATTCCATTTTCCTTTTTCCTCTTCCTTCTCTCATTAAAAATTGCATTATCTATGCTTTGTCAGAACATTTAAATTTATTAGACTTTTTACTGTGCATTCCACCATTGTTTCAGTGGTATTCATTTGTATGTTTTAAGAATACTCATTAATGGTCCTTTTACTGAAGTTTTCTTAAGTCATTGGTTGGATAAAGGTCTTCTAGTAGATTTTGTAAGAAAGGCTCATTGGTGCAGAATTCTCTAAGTTTTTATGGTAACCATTTTAATTGAACATGAACTTTATGACCATCCTGTATGTCAGAAACTTTCTCTGTCACCCTGATATTTGAAGAGCAACTTGCTTGCATATACAATTTTCAGTTCATACTTAGTTTTAAAGGTTTGGTTTTAAAATTTAATTGAATATCTCATATTAATAGAAAATGATTGCAAGAGTACATGTCGAATCTATTAAGAGCAGAGTATAAATGTCTTAACACAGTAAGTAAGTGAGGTAAAGGCTATGTTAACCAGTTTGATGTAAGCATTCCAAATTGTATATAAAATCAGCACATTGTACCCCATAAATGCATTAATAGTTATGATTTAATTAAAAAATTGTTAAGAGGAAAAAAAAGAGTTTATCATTCTGGATTAATTTTCCCCAGGGATCTAGTATAACTGCTCAATATAGATTCGTATTTTTTTGTATTTTTGGAAATTTTTCTAGGATTATGGGATTAAATTTTAGTCTTGTTGCATTGCTTTGTTCTTATTTTTAGAGACTTCACACTATGAATATATATATACACACACACACACACATATATATATATATATATATTTTAAAACCTCTTTGATTCTTTTTTTTTTTTAAAGTTTTGGCCAGGGTCGAGTTTGAACCCGCCACCTCTGGCTTATGGTGCTGGTGCCCTACTCTTTGAGCCACAGGTGCCGCCTAACATGATGAATATTTTTACTTCTTTGTCTCTCTTCCATTTCTATTACTTTCTCTTTGATCCTTTTAATTTTTTTCATTATATTATTTGATTAACTTAGTTGTTTTCCTTCCATTCTTCAATGTCCCTCATTAAATTTTTGTTGACATCTGTTTTTCCCTCCAGGATTTTGTGGTTTATTCTTCATTTCTGACAGAATTTTGTCATCTTCTTTTTCCTGAGTACCATCAGGTTTATTTCATTTCTCCATATATTTTTGTTATGGTTGTTGCTATTGCTGTTATTTTTGCATTTCTGATTAAGTGTGATTTTTCATGTCCTTAGTGCTTATTTAAATATATTTAAGTTTTGAGTATTGATTTATAGTTTTTTTCTTCTTCATGATTATTTTTGGAAGGGAATTTTTCTCTGTAAATATGTAAGTAATTTTGTTTTTTTACCTTTTTTTTAATTTTTGGGAATTCATTGAGGGTGCAAAGAACCAGGTTATACTAATTGCATTTTTCAGGCAAAGTCCCCCTTTTAAATAGGTTCCTCACCCAAGAGGTGTGCCAAATACCGTGATCCCCCCACCCCCTCTCTCTGCTCTCTCATTCCCCTACCCTCACCTTACACCATGTACTAGGTCATCAATTGTCTTCATATCAAAATTGAGTATATTGGATTCTTGCTTCTCCATTTTTGTGATGCTTTACTAAGCAGAATGTGTTCCACCTCCATCCAAGTTAGTACAAAAAAGTAGTCTCTTATCTTTTTTAGTGGCTGAATAATATTCTATGATATACATATACCACAGCTTGTTAATCCATTCCTGGATTGATGGTAGGTATTTAGGTGGTTTCCACATTTTGGCGATTATAAATTGAGCTGCAATGAACAGTCTAGTGCAAATGTACTTATGATAAAAGGACTTTTTTTCCTTCTGGATAGATCCCCAGTAATGGGATTGCTGGATCAAATGTTAGGTCTAGTTTGAGTTCTTTGAGGATTCTCCATACTTCCTTCCAAAAAGGTTGTATTAGTTTACAGTCCCACCAGCAAGGTAAAAGTGTTCCCTTCTCTCCACATCCACACCAGCATCTGCAGCTTTGAGGTATTGTGATGTGAGCCATTCTCACTGGGGTTAGGTGATATCTCAGGGTGGTTTTGATTTGCATTTCTCTGATGATTAGGGGCAATGAGCATTTTTTCATGTTTTTTAGCCATTCATCTATCTTCTATGGAGAAGGTTCTATTCCGCTCTCCTGCCCATTGATGTAAGGGATTGTTGGCTCTTTTTTTTGTTGATGAATTTGAGTTCTCTGTAGATCTAGTTATCAATCTGTTGTCTAATTCATAGTACGCAAATACCTTTTCCCATTCTGATGATTGTCTATTTGCTTTGGTTGTTATCTCCTTAGTACAGAACTGTTCAGTTTAATTACTGTACAGAACTATTCAGTTTAATTAAGTCCCTTTTGGAAAACTGGATAACCACATGTAAGAAGCTGAAACTGGACTGGCACATTTTGCCACTGACTAAAATCTATTAAAGATGTGTTGAAGATCTAAATCTAAGGCATGAAACAATAAAAATCCTCGAAGAAAGTAGGGGGAAAACACTTGAAGGTATTGGCCTGGGGAAACACTTTATGAAGAAGACTTCAGTGGCAATTGTAACAGTAGCAAAAATAAACAAATAGGACTTAATAAATGGGACTTAATAAATAAATGGGACTCTTATTATTTTTTTGCAATAGCTCTTATAGATTTTTATTAGCATGTTCATTTATATGGTAATAGTGTGATTTACACAATTTTTACTTTACTCTCTCCTGTCAGTTTAGCAAAATTCAGATACTTTTCTAGTTTTTTTTTTTTTTTTTGTTTGTTTGTTTGTTGTAGGAATTTTTGCTCTGGTTGTTGTTTTGGTTTATGGGGGTGAGGAGTAATGAATACTAAATTTTATATTTCTTTTTTGTTTTATAAGAAAGAACCTAGCTTTTCTTATTTTACTATTTTTCCTCTTTACCATTAATTGTCAGAGGGGCTTCTTCTCCCTTTATTTTTAAACTTTTTTTCTTTCTGCAGAAAGCTGTGGTTCTTATCTATGTGTTTCTTTAAATCATGTCTGCCTCTTTGAATTGTGCTTTTCTGAAGTTTCTTTCTTTCTTTTTTTTTTTTTTTTGCGGTTTTTGGCTGAGGCTGGGTTTGAACCTGCCACCTCCAGCATATGGGGCCGGCACCCTACTCCTTTGAGCTATAGGAACTGCCCTGAAGTTTCTTTTTTATAATCTTTGATCTGCTCAGGATACCTTTTTAATGCCTTCAGATAGGTTGTACTTAGGCTCTCAGATAGTAATTTTAGAGCAACCTTAATCTCCTCTAGTTTCCCTTTTCTGTCTCCCCTTTAGTTTTTCTGGATCTGTCTTTGTAGAATTGAGGATGGGGCCATGAGCATAAGAGAAAGAAATGCTGGGATTTTATAATTTTTTTTCTTTTTATTCACAGATATTTTGAAGGTTCAGCATTGTTTTTCTTCAAGTCATGATGAGGACAGGTTTTTTGTTTAGTTTCGTTTTCCCCTTGTTGTTCACTACTGTTTTGGATGATTTAACATTCTGGGTTCAGTCAGGAGGTAGAAAACCATACAGTTACAATAAGGAATTATGAACTATTATAGCGAAATAAGATACAAGGAAATTCTGTATAGTACTTTAGGACTAAGGGAGAGAACCAAGGAAGGATAAACTTAGAAGAGATTCAGACCTTGTTGGAGAAGGTGTAGATCAGCCTACTGAATGGTAAAGATATTTGCTGGTTTGGCCAGGCCACCGCTGCTTTGTTGTCACTGGGCAAGCAATAGTGTGAATGTGCAGTGTGGGGGGGCTTTTCTGGGCAAAACACATTGCATGTGTGGAGTGGGCAGTTCGTAGGAGTAGCAGTGTGGTATAAGCTCTCTGATCACTGGCAGGATGTGCACAAGGTCTTGCAGAGGGAGTCAGAGTGTTGGTGGGTGGGCAGGAGGCCTTTGGACACTGGTTTCCATGTTGAGAAGGCCATGGAAAGAGTATCATTAGCCCGAGACCACAAGATTGCAAAAGTACCATGTTTTGGAGCTGTGACTAAGGACACCAAAGGTCCTCACACATGGAGTGCCCACTTCCATGTGGTAGCCTGAAACTGTAGGAAAGCTTTCTGCATTGTCCTTCCAGTGCTGAGAAAACAGTATCATCTTCACTGTAAAGGAGAGAGGTATCTAAAGAGATTCTTATATTCCTCTTAAATCACAGAACATGATTCAAGGGTATTTTTGGAGCTGAGAGTCAATAAATTAATAACTGAGACAAATGGAGATATTGGATGACAAATAGTAAGAAGACACTGTTAACTTAAGTTGGGTGGATGTTCCACCAAATTTTATGTGTCTCTACCTTTTCTCTTACTACAACCTTTATTTGGAATGCTGTTCCTGGGTACTTCATATATTTTCTTCCTCCGAGCCTGTCAAATATTTATCTTGCTTCAGACACCTTCTGTTATAACCTTTACCATAACTTCGTCATCATTAATAACGCTACCGCCTTTGTAATATTATTATTTTCAGGTATCCTTATTTCCTCTCTAACACATACCCTTTTTTAACTCGACATGAAAAATCTTTCAGCCACTCTAGGATCTATAATTCATTGATCCTGCTATGTTTGATGTCTTTCAGATCCTTTCTATCTGCTTTTCTTAACTAGATATCTTGGTTACATCAATAAATTGGCACTGCTGTGGTACCAAAGCTTGAAGCCTAGGTCTTGAGGCTCTAGATTCAGATTCTACCATGCTAGAAATGACCATTTTAACACTTAAGCCAATTCTGTTCAATTATATTTTGCTGTTTACCTTAAGCAGTATATTAGAATTTATGGAATTAGGTTTCGATTTGTTGAGAAATAGTGACAAAATTGCTTCTGAATATCTGCTATGGATATATATTTCCTACTGTAGCCATGTTTGTCTCTATGTGTCTTAAAAATCAGTTGTGATTGAAAACCTGTAGAATGGGAGAAAATATTTTCAAATTATTCACCAACGAAGGATTAATAATAATAGTATATAAGGAACCCAATAGTAATAAATCAAATAATCCAATTTAAGAATGGGCAAATGGATGTGGTAGGTGCCTATAGTCTCGGCTGCTCAGGAAGCTGAGGCAGGAAGATCATTTGAGCCCAAGAGTTTGAGGTTACTGTGAGCTGTGACACCACTGCATTTTGACTCTGTCTCAAAAAAAAAAAAAAAGGGCAAATTAAATGGGCATTTCTCAGAAAAAGACCTACAAATGGTCAATAGGTATATGAAAGTTGAATATCAGTAATCGGGGAAATGTAAATCAAAACCACAATGAGATGTTGTCTTACCCTAGTTAAAATGGCTATTATTAAAAAGACAGAAAAATGACTTATGATGACAAAGATACAGAGAAAGGGGGCCATTTATACATTATTGTTGAAAATGTGTATTAGTACGTGGAAAACATCATGGAGATTCCTCAAAAAACTGAAAGTAGAGCTACCATATGATCCAGCAGTCCCCTTGCTGGGTGTATATTCAAAAGATGGGCAATCAGTATATTAAAGAGCTATACACTTCCATATTTATTGCTTCACTATTCACAATAAGCAAGCTATGTAATCAACCTAACTGTCCATTCATGGGTGAATAGATAAAGAAAATGTTATATGTATATACAATGTATTATTCTTTAGCCATAAAAAGAATGAAATCCTGTCATTTACAGCAACATGAATGGAACTAGCGGTCCTTAAGTGAAATAAGCCAGGCACAGGAAGACAAACATGACACATTCTCACTCATTTTGGGGAGCGAAAACATTGATTTCATGGAGGTAGTGAATAGAATGGTGGTTATCAGAGGCTGGGAAGGGGAATGGGGAGTGAGGGAATGAAGAGAGGTTGGTTAATGGGTACAAAAATACATTTATATAGAAGAATAACTTATAATGTTTAGTAGCATAGTAGAGTAATTGTAGTTAACAATAATTATTCTATATTCCAAAATAGCTAGAAGAGAAGATTTGAAATGTTCCTGTATCAAAATATTACATGCATTCCATAAATATGTGTAACAATTATATATCCATAAAAAGAAAAAAAAGTTAGATGGGAAGCCAGAGACAAACCTTTCTATCACATATGTGACACATAGCCCTCAATATTAAAACAGAAATCAGTTATAATCATTAGTAGTATGTTCAAGTAGCAAATACAGGTTTTGGTTTCAAAAAAAGATAATTAACACTGATAGCATCTCTATTCTTATCACTTGACATGTCCTTTTTTTTTTTTTTTTTTTGAGATGGAGTTTCACTATATCACCCTCGGTAGAGTGCTATGACATAACAGCTCACAGCAACCTCCAACTCTTGGGTTTAAGGGCTTCTCTTGCCTCAGCCTTACAAGTAGCTGGGACTACAGGTGCCTGCCATAACACCCGACTGTTTCTTGGTTGCAGTTGTCATTGTTATTTAGCAGGTCTTGACCAGGGTCAAACCCACCAGCCTTGGTGTATGTGGCCTGTGCCCTACCCGCTGAGGTACGGTTGCTGCCACTTGACATGTTTTATAAAGCTAGTAATTACAAAACAAATTTTATCTCATTCCCTTATTGATTAATTAGTTCAAATATTAATTTTATATTGAGTCCTTACTGTGTGCTAGCAGTTTTCTAGGCATAGGGGAAGTAATAGTGAACAAGACAAAAGTCCATAGTCTTTTTTTTTTTTTTTTTCTTTTTTAATTGAGACAGAGTCTCACTATGTTGACCTTGGTAGAGTACGTTGGTATTACAGCTCAGAGGAACCTCAAACTCTTGGGCTGAGCTGAAAGACCATAGTCTTATTGGAACTTACTTTCTTGGGTTGATGGGATCTAGATAATCTCCAAGTATATTTATAAATACACAGTATAGGGTTGGCACCTGTAGCTTAGTGGTTAGGGCGCTGGCCACGTAAACCAGGGCTTGGTGGGTTGGAATCCGGCCTGGGCATCCTAAACAGCAGTGACAACTACAACAAAAAAATAGCCGGGCATTGTAGCGGGCACCTGTAGTCCCAGCTACTTGGCAGGCTAAGGCAAGAGAATCGCTTAAGCCCAAGAATTAGAGGTTGCTGTGAGCTGTGAGTTCACAGCACTCTACCAAGGGTAATATAGTAAGACTCTGTCTCAAAAAATATATGTACAGTATAATTTTAGGAAATGATACATACCATGAAGAAAGCCCACCAGGATAATGTAATAGAGTAATGAAAGGTATAAAGAGGGTTATTTTAGAATGTGGAGTCAGGTGAGGTTATTTTATGAGGTCTGAGAAGTTAGTGAACTCATCTTAGAAAAAGTGCTACATACCTCATTGTTGAATATCACTATGGCCACCTTCTAAGTACTCCCTTTAGGAAGATATGCACCAATGCCAGCACTTGGTCCACCCTTCAAAGCAATTTTGGAGCTCTTTTTCTGGAATGGCCATCAGAGCTGTTGTTGTATTAGCCTTGATGTCCTGAATGTCATCAAAATGTCTTCCTTTCAATATTTTCTTTATCTTCAGGTAAAGAAAAAAGTCACTGGACGCCAGATCAGGTGAGTAGGGAGGGTGTTTTAATACTATTATTTGTTGATTCGTTTAAAGACTCCCTCACAGATAGTGCTATGTGAGCTGGTGCATTGTCATGGTGAAAGAGCCACAAGTTGTTGGCAAAAAGTTCAGCCTTTTCATGCAGCCTTTTCAGCATTTCCAAATAGTTAACTTGGTTAACTGTCCAGTTGGTACAAATTCATAATGGATAATTCCTCTGATATTGGTTAGCAACATAATTTTGACTGTTGATTGGGACTGCTGAAAATTTTTTTGTCATGGAGAATTGGCTGACTTCCATTGTGCACTTTAAGGCAGTGTTTCAGGGTACACTCATGTTTCACCATCAATGATAACAGCCCAGAACATCATCTTGGCTTTCTAAAGGTCTTAGCAAATTGCAACTCTCCTTTACTTTTATTCACAGGTGAGCTCCTTTGGCACCGTTTTTTTGTACACATCTTTCTCATGCTAAGATTTCAGTTAAGATTTTCTGACTTACTTCTCTTTCTCTCTCTTGTTTTTGAGACTGAATCTTACTCTGTTGCCCAAGCTAGAATGCCATGGTGTCAACCTAGTTTATATCTTGCCTCAGCTTCCTGAATAGCTTGGAATATAGGTGCCTGTCACAATGCCTGGCTCATTTTTCTATTTACAGTAGAGACAGGGGTCTCTCTTTAGCTCAGGCTGGTCTCAGACTCCTGAGATCAAGTGATCTTCCTACCTTGAGTATATGTGAGCCATCATACCTGGCGATTTGTTTCTTTATCAATGTTTACTTGGTCTACTATGCTTCTCACAGTCAGCCTATGATTTTGACATACAATTAGATGAATTTTTGTCAATTCTGCTCCTTGCTGGCTTCCCTGACTTCTCTTCATCAGTGACTCTTACTGTCCTCTCAGAAAAATGTTTAACTTTTTGTACACTGACGTTTTCTTTCTTTTTTTCTTTTTCTTTTTTGCAGTTTTTGGCCAGGGCTGGGTTTGAACCCGCCACCTCTGATGTGTGGGGTTGGCACCCTATTCCTTTGAGCTACAGGTGCCACCCCACTGACATTTTCTTCATGGCATTATCTCTATAAACTTGAACTAACACAATTTCACTTCCACTCTTAGCCAAGTTTAACAAGAAAGTGACTGTTTGTTGTTCTGATTTACGTTCCGACATTCTCACAATGGCACACAAAAACACACAATAACAATAAGGAACTCCACTGAGCACACCACCACCCCTTGTCCACATGAGCACGGCTATGAGATACTGATATGCCAAGGTTATGAAACCTTACTGAGCTGTTTGTACAGTGCCGCCAATGTAAGTGCTTGGTGGCAAGTTCATAAACTTAATAGTCAGACTTTGTAGTTGAACTGAGAATGAGGAGCCAGTCATATGAAGATCTGAGGGAAAAGCATTGTGAAGACAGAGGGAAGAGCAGATGCAAATGCCCTGAGAGAGCAAACATATTTGAGGAAGAGCTAAAAATATGTTGTAGGTAGAGTTTAGTGAGCCAAGGTGTGTGCTTAAAGAAGACAGAGCAGAGATGGGGGTCTGATTTTGTAGGACTTTGGAGACAAGAATTTTGTGTGTGGCAAGAATGGTTTAGTTTGGTGACTTTTGGTCCAAAAAGGATTTTTTCATTAATGCATGTAATATTAAAATACATATTGAAGAAGGATCTAAAGTTAAATTGGTTTGGATTACAAAGTAGTGTTCTCTTAAAATAGACCTCAAATGGCAAGCTGTTATAACACTTGTTAGTGAAGAAAGGATGGAAAAACTCATTGTTCCAAAGAGAACATTACCCAGACCCTCAGCTCTTTATCTTTTACTTACCTGCCTTTCACCATTTGACCATCGATCAGGGAGCTCAAAATCTGGAATGAAAGTATTGGTTCTAGTCAGTCAATGTGAAAGAGTTGATACTTCTAGTTAGTGAGTATAATGAGGCTTAGTGTGGTTAATCAGTGTATGTGGATCCAGCACTCCTACTTAGGTTAATTAAATTAAATGTACTTAGTTATAATGAGTCTTAAATTTTTGGTTGGTAAATAGAAATGAATTCCAGAATTCCAAGTAAGTTAGAAAGTATAATGAGGTCCTTGCATTCCTGGTCAGTCAGGAAGTGTAAAAAGAGTCCAAAACTCTTACTTAGTCTGGAAATGTAATGGTCCAGCATTCCTACTTAGTCAGGAAGTAAAATAGTCCAGCACTTAGCCAGATATTCCTTAGCAACTGGTATGAAAGTTGATGGAAAGGAAACAGAAACTAATAGTCTCAGTGAAGTTTTAGAATCAGTAATTTATTCAGGCCATACTTTTGATGGATGACCTTAAAAATTTTATGCCCTGTATTTGGGTTTTTCTTTTTACCTTAATAACTTATGAATGATCCTTTACTGTCTGAATTTTCATTCTTTCCAGTTATTTCCATTTCTTATTGTGTTAATTGATTGTCCAATTCAAAATGTTGCTTTTCAGTTAACTTTATATCTTTATTAATTAATTTTTTTTTGAGATAGAGTTTCAGTATATCACCCTCGGTAGACTGCTGTGGTGTCACAGCTCACAGCAACCTCAGACTCTTGGGCTTAAGCAATTCTCTTGCCTCAGCTTCCTGAGAGCTGGGACTACAGGCACCCTCCATAAAGCCTGGCTATTTTTAGAGGTCTTGCTCTTGCTTAGGCTAGTCTCTAACCTGTGAGCTCAGCCACTCTACCCACCTCAGTCTCTCAGAGTGCTAGGATTATAGGCATGAGCCACCGTGCCCATCTGTGGTACAACATTTATAATATACTCTTAGTTGTTTTAAGATGTATCCTTGCATTATGTACATTAGGTGAGATCCTGCCAAATCATCCTCCCTCCACTTGTCCTCCTCCTTCCCTTCCTCTTTCCCTATCAAAGCACCAGTGTCATACTTTAAGTAACTTGAAAAAATAGTACTTTAATTTATACAGAATCAGAAAAAAACTCGAATAGCCAATACATTACTTAGAAATAAAAATAAATGAGGAGGCATCATATTACCAGACTTCAGATTATACTATAAATCTATAGGTATCAAAACAGCATGGTACTGGTACAAAAATAGAGATGTAGATAGATATATGGAACAGAATAGAGAACCTAGAGGTGATTCTAAGTACGTATTGTCATTTGATCTTTGATAAGACTAACAAAAATATACATTGGGGAAAAGATACCCTGTTTAACAAATAGTGCTGGGAGAACTGGTAAGAACCTGTAGAAGACTGAAACTGGACCTTCACCTTTCATCACTAACAAAAATTGATTCTCACTGGATAAAAGATTCAAACATAAGGCATGATTTTTAATGTTCATCATGTCTCAATATGAAATATAGCATTTAAAGGGATCTCCCTCCCTGACCCTTTTTACTGCCTTTGATTCTTACATAAATTAACTTCTAGAAAGATGGCATCTGTTTGTGATTTCATCAATAGTGTAGGTATAAGAAAGCCTTTTCTGTTTTATTCTCAGCACCGTTATATATTTTTCTACGTGTGTGTATAGTAGTTCATAGTAGTGTAGAAAATAGTTCACATTTATCAGTTAATGATAAAAAAGCATGTTATCTTGTTTTAATTTTTCTTTGGTTGAGATTTTATATATTGTATTGGTCATTTATATTTATTTGCTCAGTTATAAACTTTGGTCATTCTTATTTGTTTATGAACATGGGCTTGTATATTTTACCAGTTTTTTTTTTTTAAGTTATTTTTGAAAAAGCTTCTTAAAGAGAATTTCCATTATAAATTTTTATTAAAGACATGGGATTAAGCTATGATGTATGTACCTCTATGGTTTTCTTATATTTTCATTTGTCTTTTAAATTTATTTATTGTATTGGACATCACACATTTTTATTTTTATACAATTAAATCTGTCCCTTTCTTCCTTATTTTTTCCTTTGCTAGAAAACGTAGGGCTTCTTTACTATAAGATCAGATGAAACACACACATTAATTTCTGTTAACACTGCTGTGTTTTCTTTTTTCCACACTTAACTCTTTAATCCATATGGAACTATTAATATTATTATATAAATAGTGATTTAATTTTTTTTTTTTTTTTGAGACAGAGCCTCAAGCTATCCCCCTGGGTGGAGTGCCATGGCATCACAGCTCATAGCAACCTCCAACTCCTGGGCTCAAGCGAGTCTCCTGCCTCCGCCTCCCAAGTAGCTGGGACCACAGGCGC
>CAUYQV010053529.1:0-15139 GCA_963574575.1 Galagoides demidoff | reverse complement strand
TATCCCCAGCCCGGGCCCGCCAACAACAATGATGGCTGCAACCAAAAAATGGCCGGGCGTTGTGGCGGGTGCCTGTGGTCCCAGCTACTTGGGAGGCAGAGGCAGGAGACTTGCTTGAGCCCAGGAGTTGGAGGTTGCTATAAGCTGTGATGCCATGGCACTCTGCCCAGGGGGGATAGCTTGAGGCTCTGTCTCCAAAAAAAAAAAAAGTATGAACTGTAATTAATCTAAAAATTCTTTTTACTGGTATACAGACACTGATAATTTTTTTTATTATAACTGTGATTTGTTGGTTTTCCACAGAAAAAGATATTCTACCCTCACATCTAAAATCCACCTATGAGGCTGGGCGTGGTGGTTCATGCCTATAATCCTAGCACTTAGGGAGGCAGAGGCAGGTGGATTGCCTGAGCTCACAGGTTTGAGACCAGCCTGAGCCAGAGTGAGACCTATTCTCTAAAACTAGCCAGGAGTTGTAGTGGGGGCCTGCAGTCCCACCTACTTGGGAGGCTGAGGCAAGAGAATCACTTGAACCCAAGAGTTTGAGGTTGTTGTGAGCTATGATGCCATGGTACTCTACCAAGAGGGACAAAGTAAGACTCTGTCAAAAAATCCACTTATGGAACAATGTAATTATTCTCTATTATTTACTAACTATAAAATATATTAAATTATCTATAATTAAAGTACTCCATAAAAGTAGATAATGTTCTTCAATGGAGTAAAAAAAGTTGCACTAAGCAAGGAAGGATTTTTACCCTCTCATTCATTCCCAACTCAAAAATTAATATATATAACAGATATATCATTACAAATTCTCCATTATCTAAATATAGACACATCTCTATGTGGTTGCATAAATATTAAAAGATAATCTACGCCTGATATATATATATATATATATATTTGAGACAGAGTCTTACATTGTTGCCTTTAGTACAGTGTAGCAGCCCGTATAGCTTATGGCTGGGAGGAGTGAGAGTTATAAGAAATACCTGTAATGGAACACCTTGGTGAAAAGGGCATAGAGAGAGATTTAGTTCTAACAAGCACGAAAGAATTCACAAGATGAGAGCATTGGTGAATTGGCAGTCTCTACACCTGTGATGTTGAGAGGCACGAGCTCAGCCTTATATTAAGCTGGAGGAGAAGGCAGTCAGGAGCATGCGCATTCTATCATGGATATGCTTACTCTAACTCTGTCTCCTCTCCTGCCTGCAGAACACCAGCATGGCGTCTCTCTGCTGAAGATTACCAAGCTCTGCTAAAGACTAAGATCTATCTGTTCTAAGAAGACTGCTTTACTCTCTCTAAGACACTCTCTCTCCAGCTAAAGTAGATAGCCCTCAAGCACCTAAGAGAAACTGTCCCTGAACAAGGTAGCTTAGCAGTCCCCATCGGGAACCTAACTAAGCCAGGCTGAGACCTGGCCAGTCCTGGGCCCTGACAAGTGGTGTCAAAAGCAGATCCTGACAGTACAGTGCTGGGGCATTATAGCTCACAGCAACCTCAAGCTCTTGGGCTCAAGTGATCCTCTTGACTCAGCCTCCTGAGTAGCTGGAACTAAAGGTGCCCACTATAATACCCAGCTAATGCTTTTTTTTGTTTGTTTTTAAGAGATGGGGTCTCACTTTTGCTCAGGCTTCTGAGCTTAAGGGATCCACCTGCCTTTACCTCCTAGATTGCTACAATTATAGGTGTGAGCCACCATGGCCGCTTCACTAGTCCTGATATTGATGAAGAACAATAGTCTCTCTCTCTCTCTTTTTTTTTTTTTTTGAGACAGAGCCTCAAGCTGTTGCCCTGGGTAGAGTGCCATGGCATCACAGCTCACAGCAACCTCCAACTCCTGGGCTTAAGCGATTCTCTTGCCTCAGCCTCCTAAGTAGCTGGGACTACAGGCGCCCACCATAACACCTGGCCATTTTTTGGTTATAGCTGGGCCCAGGCTGGATTTGAACCTGTCAGCTCTGGTGTATGTGGCTGGCACCTTAGCTGCTTGAGCTATAGATGCCGAGCCAGAACAATAGTTTCTTAACTCCCTGAAAACCAGGAACCTTTATTTTTCTTCTTAGTTAGACTTCATATCCTGCATAATTACTCATTCACACTGGCACATTTTCCTCAAGCTGAAGTTCCGAAAATCAACAGAGATAGAGAATTGATGGAAAATAAATTACCAGACTTAAATTCAAGGGTTAAGATGGACAGTAGAACACAATCAGTATAAAATTTCAGTTGCAACTTTCTCCTCAAATGTGTTATTCCGCATTCTAGAAAGTTGATCAACCTTTGTATACCCTGAAACTTTTTTTTTGTTAAACAGGCTCTTGCTCTGTTGCCTGGGATAGAGTACAATGATATTGTCATAGCTCACTGTAGCTTCCAACTCCCAGGCTCAAATGATCTTCCTGCCTCCTGAGTAGTTGAGACCACAGACTTACACCACCACACCTGGCTAATTTTTAAATAAATTATATTTAAATAAAAAAATAAATATTTTGTAGAGACTAGGTCTTGCTATTGCCCAGGCTAGTTTCAAATTCCTGGTTTCAAGGAATCCTTCCACCTTGGCCTCCCAAAGTGCTAGGATTACAGGCATGAGCCACCATACCTGGCCCTGAAACTTCAAGTTTGATTACCTTTCAGACAGATGATGCACTTGCCAAAATTGCTGCTGATTAAATGTATAAAGAATGGCAATCTCTTAAAATTACACACCTGAAATAAAAGTTTTCTCACTTTCTGAAACAGTCTAGCACAATTCTTTGTCCATGCTGATTCCCTTAACCTCAATATAAGGTTTTGGATCCACTGGCTTAGGCTTACCCTCAGTAGGTCAGAGTAGTTTAGTAAGTCTAAACAAGAGTTTTAGTCATTTCTGAGTGGATAGAAGTTATCAAAATTATGAAGAGGACTGGGAAATCACAACTGAAGATGTCAGAGTCACCTACCCAAGGAAACAGGGCAGCACCTGTGGCTCAAAAGGGTAGGGTGCTGGTCCCATATGCCAGAGGTGGCAGGTTCAAACCCAGCCCCGGCTAAAAGCTAAAAAAAAAAAAAAAAAAGGAAACAGGTAAACAAAGGGGTGGTACTCCAAGGAAAAGATATAAGGATTACACAACACTGAAATCAGGAAGGAAGGCAAGTAACAATAATAAATGAAGGATCAGAGTTTGTTACTGTGAAAACTCAGATTTTTTGGTGAACTACTAGAAGGCATAGCCACACTGATCCTAAAAACAAATCACCTAAAAGTATTAAACCTGAGTAAGACAACTATGCTTGAAATTCTTTCATGAGAAGCTGCTTTAGACAAGGTACACAATGTTTGATATCCTCTTGAACAAGCGAGCTGTGCTTCCATTAGAGGATGAATTATAAGCAGGCCTAACAACTAATAGTGACCTCCTATCCTGCCTCCCACTGCCGTGCACTGCTGTGTGTGCTTGTGTTCACTAAGCATCATCTGATAATTAGTTAAAACCTTCAAACAAGTTAAAATGATCAATTTTTGTAGCAGTAGATATGGTTAGCACTTCTGCAAGATGATGATAAATGAAGCTGTAGACGGCATTAAAAGAGCTAACATGTCTCCCAAATACTTAATTTCAGAGAAAGACTGGCTCAGGGGGTTCTTCTGCCACCACCTCTCTTTCCTCTTTGAAAATCACCTTGAATAATCAGCTGACCTAGGGCCACCATGTATCACCATCTAGGCTAGGCACTGCATATGTGTGAAAAAACGCTTTCTGGAGTTTACAAAGCCGGGGAGTGTTTCTAAACTGAAGTTCAACTTTAGATTTACACTAACTGAACTGCTTAAAATTCTTTTAATTACAAAGAATACCACCATGGACTAGGACAGCTTACTTGCAATCGAACCATTCTCGGGTTAATTTTAAAGTACCAAATATTTTTGATTTCTCTTAAACCCTTCCATCACACACTATTATCAGTTTTTCTAAAAGTTTCACTTGATAAAGTTCCCTAAATAAAATACAGGCTAAGACAAAAAAATATGAAATAAGTATCTTAAGCAATCAAATACTGTGTCTTTACAATATGCTCTTTTATCTACTCAAATATTTAAACTTCTATCTTTACATAAATATATATAAATTATCAAACTAAAGTTTTTGGTTTAAAAGTAGGCAAAAAAAATCATTGGAATATTTGAAAGTCAATTCAATGCACAGACTGTGTGCCACTTCTATCTACAGTATCTTTTTTTTTAGGACATAATGGTGGATTTCTTTATAGAACCAAGGTTCTTAGCATTAAATTAGTTCCTTCTTACTTCTCAGTTTCCTAAGCTTATATTTTATATCTTTTTTCTCTTTTTTTGAGACAGAATCTCACTATGTCGCCCTAGGTAGAGTGCCACGTTGTCACAGCTCACAGCAACCTCAAACTCTTGGGTTTAAGCGATTCTCTTGCCTCAGCCTCAAGTAGCTGGAACTACAGGTGCCTGCCACAATGCCCAGATATTTTTGTTGCTGTTGTCACTGTTGTTTAGCAGGCCCAGGCTGGGTTCAAACCCATCAGCCCCAGTGTATGTGCCCAGCACCCTAACCACTGAACTACAGACACTGAGCCATATATTTTATATCTTTATCCTTCCCCCCTATCCACTTTCCTTAATATTGAACTATTTATAATTTCAAAATTGTCATTGTTCAATGCTTTAACATTAAGATGTCTTTTTTTTTTTTTTTTTTTTTTGAGACAGAGCCTCAAGCTATCCCCATGGGTAGAGTGCTGTGGCATTACAGCAACCTCCAATGCCTGGGCTCAAGTGGGTCTCCTGCCTCAGCCTCCCAAGTAGCTGGGACCACAGGCGCCCGCCACAACACCTGGCTATTCTTTGGTTGCAGCCATCGTTGTTGTTTTGGCGGGCCCGGGCTGGATTTGAACCCACCACGTTAGGTGTATGTGGCTGGCGCCTTAGCCACTTGAGCCACAGGCACCAAGCCAACATTAATATGTCTTAATGGCAATATTTTCCCATTATGTAACAAATACAAAGTTAGAGCACTCAGAGCAGGATACTATTTTAACCAGCTTTACTTTCTCATATACGTAGAGGATGGTTACTAGGCAACTGAAGTATAAAGTATCTTTCGTTAAATTTGTGGCATAAACTTACGCATTTCTTCTATAACTTGTGGGTCACATTCTTTGTATTTTTCTACTTCTGTCTTTAGCTGTTCCCTTTGGTTCTGAAGTGAAGAAAGTTCTTTTGCTAGCATAGCTCGTTCCTCCTGCATTCAAGATAGTTTTGTATACAATTATGACAAACAAGTCCATACATTATAAGGGATTACATTTTATAAACACTTTCTTATAACTGATATAGCTTTTGACATTATTAAATATATACTTGACATATTCACAGTATAAGAACAAGCGAAATTCTCATAATTTTTTGAAATCAAGCATCTTTTATATATATTCAATAAGCAAATGGGAATTATTATGTCGAATGAGAATGTAATGCTCATAAATAAATGAAAGGTCTCTGTTATGCCTGGATGAACTCTAAGATGACTATGTCATCATATATTAGAGAAAAAAATTATATATACTACTTTTTTGGGTAGTTTCACAACCCAAAAATGTATGCAAAAGGGCAACATCAATCATTATACAATTATCTTTAAAAATGTTCCAATCTGTCAACTTTTTTTTTTTGAGACAGAATCTCACTTTGTTGCCCTCAGTAGAGTACTGTGGTGTCACAGCTCATGGCAACCTCTAGCTCTTGAGCTTAGGTGATTCTCTTGCCTCAGCCTCCTGAGTAGCTGGGACCACAGGCGCCTGCCACAATGCCTGGCTATTTTTTTGTTGTAGTTTGGCTAGGGCTGGGTTGGAACCTGCCATCCTACATGGGGCCAGTGCCTTACTCACTGAGCCACAGGTGCCGCCCAATCTGTCAACTTTGAAGGATGATTAATCTTATAAATATTTAAAGATATCAGAAATGGATTAGTGCCTATAGCTCAGTGAGTAGGGCACTGGCCACATAACATTGAGGCTGGCGGGTTCAAGCCCAGCCTAGGGCTGCTAAACAACAACTGCAACAGCAACAACCACAACAAAATAGCTGAGTGTTGTGGAGGGCACCTGTAGTCCCAGCTACCTGGGAGGCTGAGGGAAGAGAATTGCTTAAGCCCAAGAGTTTAAAGTTGCTGTGAGCTGTGATGCCATAGCACTATACCAAGGGTAATAAAGTGAGACTTTGTCTCAAAAAATAAAAATAAAAATAAGATAAAAAGTAAAGATATCAGAAGTAAAACAATTTGTACCTTGAGGTCTCCTACCACTTTCCTTTAAAGGTCAAGCAGAATAAAGCTTTTATTTATTCTTTTTTTTTTTTTTTAAGAGACGGAGTCTCACTCTGTTACGCTTGGTAGAGTGGTGTGACATCACAACTCACAGCAACCTCCAGCTCTTGGGCTTAGATGATTCTCTTGCCTCAGACTTCTGAGTAGCTGGAACTATAGGTGCCTGCCATAACACCTGGCTATCTTTTTGTTACAGTGTGGCCAGGGCTGGGTTTGAACCCGCCACCCTCAGTATATAGGGCTGGCACCCTACTCACTGAGCCACAGGTGCCACCCTAAAGCTTTTATTTATTTGGAGACAGAGTCTCACTTTGTTGCCCCAGGCTAGAGTGCCATGGCATCAGCCTAGATCACAGCAATCTTA
The DNA here is from genome assembly GCA_963574575.1 of Galagoides demidoff. Taxonomy (NCBI): domain Eukaryota; kingdom Metazoa; phylum Chordata; class Mammalia; order Primates; family Galagidae; genus Galagoides; species Galagoides demidoff. The sequence continues at coordinate 8,428 of CAUYQV010053529.1, read as the reverse complement.
AACTCCTGGGCTCAAGTGATCCCCTTGTCTCAGCTCCCTGCTGAGGCACCTGTTGCAACACCCAACTAATTTTCCTATTTTTAAGAGACTGGGTCTTGTTCTTGCTCAGGCTGGTCTTGAACTGCTAAGCTCAAAGGATTCCTCCCACGTGGGCCTCTTGGAATGCTAGGATTATAGGCATGAGCCACCATGCCTGTTAGAACAAAGCTTTTAAATACAATATGAGCCAATAAACACTATTTGAAATTTCTAACTGTAGTTCTCATTAGCAGGTAGAGTCACAGTGCTACAGGTATTCAACTCATATTTGTAAAAAAGGAAAAATAAGTTCAAACAAAAATCAAGTGCTGGCCAAGACATGGTATAGAATTAAAGGATAAATCTGAGGCAAAATCAAGTTAAAGCTATCTAAACAGGTCTGGTATAAGGTTTCTCGCTACCTTGTATTTTTGGGTTTGCATTTGTTAGATTGTGCCTTTCGCTGTTCCCTTTTGTTTAAAGCAAAGAGAGTCCCTTCGCTGGTCTGGGTTGAAGAGAAGGCACATACCGAGCAGGGGTGCTCAGGCAGCAACGTCCCACAAAGCCCTGTGAGGACAGAAAGCTCTAGATCCACACTCTCCAATGCAAGAGCCACAGGCCACACGTGGCTGTAGAGTACATGAAACGTAGCTACTGTGACTGAGAAATAGAACTTAAGTGTAGTTAATTTTTATTTAAATGTAAATAGTTGGGAAAAAAAAAGTAGCTGCATATCATTAGTGTATATCTTGTTAGCCCAGTTCAGGAGAAATTTAAAAATAACTAGACATAACAAGATCATCATTATTTGCCATACACATCCAAATTATACATGCTTCAAAAGGAAAAGTGAAGCTGAGGTGGTGTGTGCCTGCAGATGCAGCTACTTGGGAAGCTGAGGCAGGAGAAGCACTTGAGCCCAGGAGTTTAAGGCCAGTCTAGGAAATCAAAAAGAGAAGAAACCAATGAAGACAGGAGAAGGAGAATGGTGAACATCTGTGTGAATATAATGGTAGCTCTCTAGATTCTGTGAATTGATGTTACCTTACATAGTTATTAGCACTGGCATCTTTGTCAAATTATATAACCCCTTTGTTATATGTTCCCCTTTGTGCCTCTAGTTCCTCAAATATAAAATGGAGATAGTAGCTACCTTCTCGATTTCTGGTAGGATTCAGTGACTATATATGTAAAATGCATTTATAACAGTACTTGCCTGGTTTAAAGCAACTAGAATATGTTAACTATTTCTTCTTCTTTATCATCAGCAGCAACAGCACCACCATCATTAAAAATAACATTTGGTCAATAAGGGCTAGGTATTTCTGCAAAGTCTTGGCTCATAAGTTTAGGATAAGCTCAACTTTATCTTTTTCAGGAGCCTTTATGAACTACTGTACTCTTCTGGTATCTGTGGGAACCAACTAGGTTTGCTGGTAGTTCCCCACCCCCACTCCCAGCTGCACTGGTTCCAGGGAACTGAGTAACAGTCAGTAGACTGGCTGATAACTTTTGGGCATGCATGTGCGACCATCAGTTGAAGGTGCTTCTGTAAGTTCTTGCCAGTGTTAAAGAAAAGAGAGGAACAAATAAAGAAGTGGTAATTGCCACTGTCAATCGAAGAAGAAATTTAACAGCTTGATGTTATGACCAGAATTGACCTTTCCTTGAATATTCTTTAGAAATTGCCATTCTCCAATTCCTATCTGTGACTGTGCTGACTACTCACATGAAAAAATATAGAGAGGGTGCCAAAAAAATCGGATATGCATTTTAAGAAAGGAAAAACTATAATAAAATTGTAATACTCAATATATACCAGTAACAAAAGATGAATACAAGTCACACTGGACTTTTGCAATTATAAGGGGTGCTCAAAGTAGTTATTATCAGCACCCAGACACTTCTGATTATGGTGAACTACTGCTTAAGCAATGCTGTGAGGCCTCTCAGATTTTCCCTTGTGCACATCACACATGGTACCATGAGTCTCAAACTTACCACGAATGCATGCAGTTGTTGGGCGTGTCAGAGGCTCTACTGTTGTTGTACTTCCAGTGTTCTCAAATGCTAGCATTCATTTAATTAACACTACCTTTTGAGCAAAAAAGCCATGCTATACATTGCTACCATAATTCAATTCAACTTTGAAATGTAATAATAGATAACATCTCTTAAATTGTATATATATCTTTTTGGCACTGTAAACCTGTGATGTATTCCTTTCTACAATGCTACAAGTTTTCCAGGCACTTTCCTTCACAATCAAGTGATTCAAATAGAGACAAAGATGGAATGCTTAGGCTCAGCGCCTGTGGCTCAAGCAGCTAAGGTGCCAGCCACATACACCTGAGCTGGTGGGTTCGAATCCAGCCCGGCTCGCCAAACAACAATGATGGCTGCAACAAAAGAATAGCCAGGCGCTGTGGCGGGTGCCTGTGGTCCCAGCTACTTGGGAGGCAGAGGTAGGAGACTCGCTTGAGCCCAGGAGTTGGAGGTTGCTGTGAGCTGTGATGCCACGGCACTCTGCCCAGGGCAACAGCTTGAGGCTCTGTCTCAAAAAAAAAAAGATGGAATGCTTAGTAGATCATGTTGATTGTCAATATTTTTGAAAGTCATAAATCCATGGTTGAGATAATGATCAAACTAGAAACTGAAGTGATTTTTTTCAAATGTCTAACTTTAATGCGTTAGAAACATTACACCTTTTAAAAATAAAATAGTGGGTCAATATTTATTTAAATAACTTTTTAAAACTATAAGGCTACAATGCTTTTTTTTCTTGATAGTTTTCAGTTTGTTCTGTGCCAAACTTTTTTTTAAAAGTCTCAAAAATTTACATAAACATTTATATAGGATTTGCCATGTACAGGTCTTCTTCTAAGTGCTTTTCAAATATTAACTAGTTTAATCCACACAGTAAATTTTATTATTCCCTGTTTTACAAATGAAAAAACTGAAAACAGAATTTAGGAGACTTTCTGACCCAGGCAGTCTGGCTCCAGGGTTTATGCTTTTATGCTACTGCTGCATGCAATTTGCAATAATAATAAAAACAACAACAATAAATCTAGCTTCAGTTAGTGGTCCCTACCAGGTCAAATGTTCATGTTCTTTGCTGTGATCCTCTTTTCTTCTGGTAGGAATGGCATCCTCCTATAGAAGCTCTGTGCTCTTACCCCTCTACTTAGAATTGCCATTGTAAAAGAACCTACAAGTCCAAACTTACCGTCTCATGTCGACCAATTTTAGCTTTTTCAATGCTTTTCTGTAGATTTGCATGCTTTTGGCTTCCCTCAGACAACTAGAGAATGAAAAACAAATAAAATGGCTTGTTAAGATAAACTGTCTTGACATGTAGTTTATAAAGACAAAATGAAACTTGTCTTTGGTAAAGGTCAATGTCACAAAAAAGTCAAAGATGACACTGGGAACAAATTTCTCTGATTTGAAGAAAACCAATGACCATAAATCATTAGGATAGACTAAAAAAACAAAGTTCAAAAAAAAATGTATATACTTTTTGAGACAGAGTCCTGTTCTGTCACCCTGGGTAGAGTGCTGTGGCATCATCACAGCTCACAGCAACCTCAAACTCTTAGGCTCAAGAGATCCTCCTTGCCCTTGCCTCAGCATCTTGAGTAGCTAGGACTACAAGTGTCTACAACAGTGCTTAGCTAATTTTTCTATTTTTAGTAAAAATGGGATCTTACTTTCACTCAGGATGGTCTCGAATTCCTGAGCTCAAGCAATCTGACCACCTTGGCCTCCCAGAGTACAAGGATTATAGGTGTGAGCCACTGTACCTGGTCCTAAAAAATATTTTCTTCTTATTCCATGTAGAAAAATGAATACCATGCCTTCAATCTTTTCTACATAGTCTTCGTTTATGAGGCTCCCCACATTTACCCCAAATAGTTTGAAATCTATTATTTAGTTAGAAATTGAACTGGAAAATTAAAAAAAACTGTTTTATATAAGTTCTCTTGTCCGATTTCCTTTCACTTCTGATTAAACTATTTTCAAAATACCTTAGATTATTTCTTGTAGATTTATAGTATTTTGTGACATGTTTACTGTCAACAATGAATGTATTACTTTTCATTCTTAAATACTTTATGAGGAATTGTATACTTTATATACTATGTTCTTAGAGAAGAGAAAAAGTCTATTGCCTGTTGCTTATTTTAGGTATGTTTTAAACATTTTAAAAGTGATCAGTTTAAGCATTTATTCATCTTACAAAGTAGGTAAGTTTTATGTGGAAATGGATTACATAATACCAGCATAGAGAGACTGGAGATATGGAATATTCATTAGCATGTGGCTAGGCCCACACAAGAAAAAGCTGTTTAATTTCAGAGCGCTGCTCTCTATCTCAATTTTATTAACCTCATCTGGGTCCATGACTAAATAAATAATCACAAGAAATTCCCAATACTAAATTCTCCACCACATCTTGTGCTATAAACTAGTGAGAAATTTTGGACTTACTTGATATGGGCCTTCTTAAAATATATTCCATTTCTCCCTTACGCGGGTTATAAACATTTAGAAAATCATTAATAATTAGATGAATTTTTGTTGGCTGATTATTAAAAAAACTCTTCACAGATGATCTAGTTACATGAAGAGTGAATAATATTTAGATATCCTTTTTTGCTTAAAATTCAGAAATACTATCTTCAAAAATTTGGCAACTCTACCCTGGCTTTAGGAAATCTTTTACTTCTCAATGTGCATAATGGGAGCATTATAAGCTTTCCTTTAATAGTTCTCTAGTCACCAATTCTAATCCACAGCATGAACAAGATCTGTTCACCATGTCAAACAGACATCACTACAACCCAGGAATACTACTTCTTAAGAGTAATTATCTTCCTAAGTTAAAAAAAATAATAATCTGTAGGTTTAAGAGCCAAAGCAAACTTTAAGACCCTACATTTAGCAAGGAGATATGGTCCTTTATAACGACTCCCACTTACAAAATAAAAGCATGAAGTTAATATTCTACCCTGAAGGCCCCACCTGAAATAATTTAAAAATGTATATAACATTTACATTCAGAAGTAGAGGATTTTCCAATTAAAACACATACACATATATTAGCATTAACATTTTTTCCAGGGAAAATGTCTTAAAAATAACCAAATAGATATCTACACACAGAGGCACACAGAAGGTGCCAAAAAATGTATACACATTTTAAGGAAGAAGCCTGCATTAAGTGTATAATACTCAAATCCTATTTGATTTCTGCAATTATAAGAGGTGCCCAACAACTTGTATTCATTTGTCAGTATATTTTGAGTAATACAATTTTAATACCATTTTTCCTTTTCTTAAAATATGTGTGTATATATAGGTATGCATGTATTTGACACCCTCTGTGAAGTCCAAAAAATTAATAACTATATAAAATAAATCAGTAAGTAAAGGATATTTATCCTTAACTGTGTTAATGCAGTGTCTTTCAGATACTGTATGTCTGTAATTATTTACAACTTAAAAACATCTGAAAGCTCATTCACAAATTCCTTAATTCTGAAAATAATTTTAAACATTTATATAGCTAAATTCGTAATTTGTTATTTTAAGTATCTTTGTAATGAATAGAGGCACAATCTAAATGACGTCATCAAAGGAAAAGCTTCTGCTAATTATCCTAAGTACTGAAATAGTCTGGTTCACCTCAGTAGTGATGACTCTTGGCTCCATTGCTTACTTCTTCATATCTCAATCACTGGAAACTATGGAAGCAGCTCCTGTGCACATGCCCTGGCTCTCAATCTTTCATCTACACAACTGCTAGAAGCACTATTGCTAGAGACCCTAACAGGCACCCTGGAATTAAACCAAATCCAGGCCTCAAGTGATAAGAGCCAAGATTTTTAGCCACTGTATATATCATTTGAACTAATAGTTCTCCAATTTTAGCATATATTAGAATCACCTAAAGGGCTTGTTAAAAGACTTGTTGCTAGGCCTCACCTCCAGAGTCTCTGAATAGCAGGGGTGAGACCCAGGAATTTGCATTTCTAACTCTATCTATCTAATCAACAGAGTGTCACTCTGTCGCTTTGGGTACAGTACAGCCGTGGGTAGAGTACCATGGTATCATAGCAGTATGGCTATGACCATGGCTCATAGCAAGCTCAAATTCTTGGGCTAAAGCAATGCTCTTGCCTCAACCTCCCAAGTAGCTGGGACTATAGGCAACCACCACAATGCCTGGCTATTTTTAGAGATGGGGTCTCAGGCTGGTCTCGAACTCCTGAGCTCAAGCGATCTATCCACCTTTGCCTCCCATTGTGCTAGGATTACAGGCTGTGAGCCTTCTGGCCTGGAATTTGTATTTCTAACACTTTCCAGGTGATGCTGATATTGCTGATTAAGGGGTCTCCATACTTTTGAGAACTATTGACCTAAAAAAACCCCTGTTCTTTTTTTTTTTTTTTTTTAAGACAAAGTCTTACTTTGTCGCCCTCAGTAGAGTGCTATGGTATCACAGTTCACAGTAACCTCAAACTCTTGGGCTTAAGCGATTCTCTTGCCTGAGCCTCCCAAATAGCTGGGACCACAGGTGCCCACCACAATGCCTGGCTATTTTTTTGTTGTTGTTATAGTTATTGTTGCTGGGTTTAAACCCATTAGCCCTGATGTGGCCGGTGCCCTAACCACTGAGCTACGGACGTCGAGCCCCAAAACCTGTTTTCTTACAGTAACAAACCCAACTAAATACACTGGCTATTAATATATGGAAAAATATTATCTATTTCATGAGCAAACATAAAAACTATATAAATATATATATGTAAATGATAGCCTGAATTAAAAACAAAGTATCTTAATATTTGACTTTAAAAGAAATACAAAAGTCCACATTTACAAAAATAGAAAAAGGGGTGATACTACATATTTAAAAAATGTATTCACCACAGGATTCCTTTACAAAGCAAACTCTTCAGGCATATTTCTATAACATAAAATCAGAACCAACTATACACTATACGAAATCTATTTTTGAATTACACTAAAGCAAATAATAATTTTTTAGGCTTAGCGCCTGTGGCTCAATCGGCTAAGGCGCCAGCCACATACACCTAAGATGGCGGGTTTGAATCCCCAGCCTGGGCCCGCCAAACAACAATGATGGCTGCCACCAAAAAATGGCTGGGCGTTGTGGCGGGCGCCTGTGGTCCCAGCTACTTGGGAGGCGGAGGCAGGAGACTCGCTTGAGCCCAGGAGTTGGAGGTTGCTGTGAGCTGTGATGCCATGGCATCCTACCCAGGGGGATAGCTTGAGGCTCCGTCTCAAAAAAAAAAAAAAAAAAAAAGAGTTAGAGACCAGCCAAAAACTTAGCCCAGCAAGCTACGCAGGAGGCTAAGGCAGGAGGATCACTTGAGCCCAAGATTTGGCTGTGAGCTAGGCTAAGGCCATGGCACTCTATACTTTTAGCCCAGGCAACACAGTGAGACTTTTTTCTTTGAAACAAGAGTTAATTTTTTGATTTAATAATTCCACTTTAGAATCCAAATAAAATACTTGTATGGGGGAAATAAATCTCATTCATTTGATAGGTATATATTGATAAAAAGTAAAATTTAAATCCCTGATTTTATTAAAGTAAAAAGCGATCATCAACAGCTATGTTGATATGGTGAATAACCATATCAAGTAATATCCATATGCAGCATAAATTCATGGTAAAACGTGACTCGACTCTAATTTTAGAGGACATAAACTGTCAATCCCCCACATATTTTCAGTGGTATTACTGAGGGTCATCTCAGAATTACTACAGAGATTAGGAATGTATCTTGAAGATTATCTTCCATATGTCATTGAGTATAGCAACATAGCACTTCAGAAGTCCAAAAATACCATATTCAACAATGAACACCCCTCCAAGAAAAATAAGCAGAGAATTAAATAAAACTTTAGTTCAGACTGGGTGCCTGTAGCACAGTGATTACAGCACTGACCACATACACTGAGGTTGGTGGGTTTGAACCCAGACTGGGTCAGCTAAAATAATGACAACTGCAATAACAAATAGCCGGGCATTTTGTCAGGCGCCTGTAGTCCCAACTACTTGGGAGGCTGAGGCAAGAGAATCGCTTGAGCCCAAGAGTTTGAGGTTGCTGTGAGCTGTGATGCCATAGCACTCTACCGAGGGCAACATAGTGAGACACTGTCTCAAAACAACAACTTTAGGCTCTGCGCCTGTGGCTCAATCGGCTAAGGCGCCAGCCACGTACACCTAAGGTGGCGGGTTCGAATCCCTAGCCCGGGCCCACCAAACAACAATGATGGCTGCAACCAAAAAATGGCCGGGCATTGTGGCGGGCGCCTGTGGTCCCAGCTACTTGGGAGGCGGAGGCAGGAGACTCGCTTGAGCCCAGGAGTT
>CAUYQV010053528.1:0-37079 GCA_963574575.1 Galagoides demidoff | reverse complement strand
GGAGCAACCTGGGACTGGCAGTGTATGGAGGAACCCACACTCAGTCGCCAAGAGACACGGTTGGACTCAACCCACAGGCAGCCATGGAACACATGATGACTGCAACCAAAAATTTGGAGTTGGAGGTTGCTATGAGCTGTGATGCCATGGCACTCTACCCAGGGGGATAGCTTGAGGCTCCGTCTCAAAAAAAAAAAAAAAAAGGGAAGAAGTAAGACAGAGGCAGCAGTTTGGAAACAAGAATTCTTCAAATCTCTCTTGTTTTGTAGATTTGACTTTGCAACTATATAAAGGCTCTAACTATATAACATTCATTAAAAAGCAAATATATTAAGAATTATTGGGGCAGGTGCATTTGGCCAGCTTTTGTTTACTTTTGTAAACTTCCCCTATAATTTAACGATCCAAATTTCCCAATGTGAAAGAATAAACAAGTTGTGGTATATCCATATAATGGAATATTACGTGGCAATAAAAAGGAACAAACTATTGGAAAGTGGTTCATCAGTATATGGATCAATTTCAAAATAAGTATATTGAGTATCAAACCAAATGGTACATACTTTATAATTCCATTCATATGACTCTAGAAAATGTAAACTAATTCATAGTGAAAGAAAGTACATCAGTAGTTACCTGAGGATACGGTTTGCATGGGGAGTTGGGTATTACAAAGGCATAAAAGGAAATTCTCAAGGTCATTATCCATTTATTGGGTTGATGCTATCACAGATGGATGTATGTAACAAAATTCATTAAATTTTACTTGTAAAATATGTGTGATTTATTGCAAGTCAATTATGCCTCAATAAAGCTGGATAAAAATTCTTCTTAATTATGTAACGCTATTCAATTAAAAAAACTAATAAAAGGCAACACCTTCATAAAATAAAATGAGTAGGTCAGATGAGAAAATTCTGAAGATTCTAGCTTCAACAGTCTATGAAATTATGGTTCTAAGTCCAGGCAAACAGTACAGAAGAAAAGCCTAAAACTTCTAGGAATTCATGTATTTACTCAGCTAACAACACCAGTAGATACAGATATTGTTTACTGAGCTCTCACCATCTGCCAGGCAGTGTGCTGAGTTCTCTATATGCTTTATCCCAGTCCTTACAACAAGCCTATGGCCCAGTCACTGGTATTTTTCCCATTGAACAGATGGTGAAACTGAGGCACAGAGAAGGAGGCCTGGACTGCTACTGACTACGTGCCAGGCACACTCCAGGCTAGATGCCAGGGGCAGGTAAAGATGTTGGTCTTCAAGCATTTTCATGTCTCTGGGGTGGGCAGGCACCATTACATCCATCATCACAGGCTCACAGAGCCTTCCTCTGAGACCCAGCCCTACAAAATGCATTTTAAAGTCCCAGGATTATCCAAGGCAGGGCTGCCCCACAGAACTTTCTGTGATGATGGAAATATTCTCTATCTGTAGTGTCCTTTGTGGCTAGCCACATGTGGCTGCTGACCACTTGGAATATGGCTGGTGCAACTGAGGACATGAATTTCTACCTTTACCTTTAATTCATTTTGACATAAATAGCCACAAGTAGATTCAGTCTCTGTGTGTCAGCAGAGCACGCTCCAGACTACAAGGCACAGCCAGAGCAAGGCACTGGCATCTCAGGATAGCTGAGAGTGCAGCCAGCCCATGGCAGATGAACTTGGCCATGCAGAGGAGCCGATCTGCCTGCCTCTAAATGCCTCGGGATACTGAAAGGCCACGTGGACACCCACACACATGCGCCCCAGGTGGTAACAGTCCCCACATGGGCACCTGCTAAACAGATTTTGTGCAAGGAGCTTTAGTGCATTACCTCCCAGAGACCCCAAAAAAGAGTTACTCTCATCAGCATTTCGCAGGGGAGGAAACTGAGCCTTAGAGAAACGAAGCAATTTACTCAGGGTTACAGTCACTGGCAAAACCAGAATTTGAAACCAGGAGGTTTGACTGCACAGGACAAGTTCCGAACCACCATCCAGTCCTGTCTCCCATAATAAAGCCATGCCTCGCCATCTGCCCCAACAGCCAACTTCTCACTTCCACCAAGCTCAGCATAGAAACTTTTCATTTTGGTGGAAGGAGAAAAGCCAGGTTTCCCATGGAGAGTGTTGAGACAGACACAGGCAGGATCCCTGTGCAGAGACAGACAGTTCCTTCTAGACCACAGTCATGCAGGGCAAACACCGGAGCTGCAATGCGACTCCAAGCCCTCCTCACATTTGCACAGGCCACTCTCTCTGCCAGGAATCCCTTCTCCTCTTGCCCAAGCTGGAGAATGCATATTTATCCTTCCCAGTTCAACCTGGATTTTTTTCTTCAAAACTTATCCTGACCTCCCAAAGATCAATAGATCAAGCCCTCCTTGAGCTTGCTGGTTGTGGCCACTACCACCAACACTGTGTCTGATAATCACCTCCTCCAAAGCCCTCATCTTCCTCACTCCACAGTGAGACTCAAGATTCATGGTGGCAGGGGCTGGTAGTGGGGTCTGACCCACCAGGTGTTCCTAGACCCAGACAGGATTCATGGCATCTGGACATAAGGTCCTCTCACAGTCAATGTTGACTTCAACTGCAAGGAAGAGATGAACGGTTTAAACAAAAGGAACATTTTAAGCGTTGAATTAAAAACTAGCTTCTAACAAAGCAAGAGGGGGAGCACCTTACAATGTGTCAGTCCCTGGAGACAGGCCAAGGTGTGTCTTCTGACCCAGCCACTTTCTAGCTCTGCTTTACCAGAACCAGGTTTTAGCCTCTGGGAGCCACACAGCTTCCTTCCATAAGGCGGGGATTACATTAGCATCTACCTCTGGAGGTTGCTGTGGGATCATCAGGGCTCATAATGTACGTAAAGCCCTTGGCGTGGAGCTAGGGGTCAGAAAAAGCAGTTCCAGCTCTGGGTCCCACACATCCCAATGACAGGAGATCAATGTGAAGAAACTGGCACAGTAAGGCTGTTGTGAGGTAAATAGGTGATTTTGTTGATTTCTTCCCTTTACTTCCCACCAAGTTCTGAAGGACCCTGGGCCCGTTCTGTCTCTCAACTGACCAGACCTGCTTTTCAGGGGCTCTCGGACAAGAGATCACTGACTGGTCACCCACTCCCTAAATCTGGTCCTCAGATAAATTTTGCTCTGACCTGCAAAGTGTTTTTAAATTTCTCAATTACCTGTCAATGTCTGCGACTCAGGAAGACTGTACATTCAAATTCTGGATGCACAAAACATCAGACCCAGCCATGCCAGCTCTGCATTTTGAAGTGGCCAAAGCTGAGAAACAGCTGCCGACTTGCAATGGCCATGGGCAATTCCAGCCCCTACGTGCTCAATGCACTCTTCTCAGCACCTGCTCTGCCCAGAAGGCACCTACCTACCTTTGCAACTCCTTGCCCTAGGGAAGAGATCTGGCCAGAAATGGGCTATTTTGTTTAGCAAAGTGGTTAGCTGCAGGCAGAGTAGCTCTGAGTGTCAGTAAAAATCCCTACTCCAAACCCACCTGGCTTCTCCTTGACATCACAGGTACGTAAAGACACAGATGAGTAAATGGTTTTGTTTAATGATAAACTAACCATAGTGTCACTGCCTCTCTCTGGGAAAAAGCTAAAAGTAAATCACTGCTGCTGACCGCTTCCTAATGTCAGGCCTGGGAGAATTCCTGATTTTAGGCGGCTGCAGAGTACAGGAGGGGACGGACGCAGAAACTGCTCAGAGAAGGCTCTCTGCCTGCATTCCGATTCCAAGAGAACAACATATTTGTACAATTCACTTTACAGAGGTGACAAGAGATTAAGCTAGTAAAACCTAGTCAAGGTGGGTCCCCCACTGTGCACCTGTCCCTGTAACACACACAGACACACAAGTACACTGGCACTTCTGCACACACCTCCACTACCAGTGCCCCAGGGGTTCCCTTCTCCCAAGGGGTTGGATCTTATTTGTTCTCTTGTGAACCGTCTCTCTTCCACTAGATTATATGCTCCACGAAGGCAGCAGCCTTGTCTGATTTGGTGTGTGTCCAAAAAGTTGTCTGTTCCTGGCACCACACAGAGCACTTGGCACCAAACGGGCCCTTACTGAAAATTCGCAAATGCATCTTTGACACGACAGACACAGGAGGTTTGTAACATTTCCAATCTTCCAAAGCAGATAGGATAGTTTCAGGATTTTTGCCATAATTCTGTACCACCCAGACGGTAACTCAGTAACTTATATAATCAATTCTCACTTTTTCTTAAAATATATCTATTTAAAAAATAAAAGTGTATGGCAGTCTATTTAGGCAGCAGAGAGACACCTGTGACAGGTGGACTTTGGCTCTGACCACCACTTATGACAGAGTGGCCTCAGACAGGTGAGTTAACTATGTTGTACCTTAGTTTCCTCACCTGTAAAACAGGACCTCCTGCTGTCTAGAGGCTGTTCAAGGATTAATCAGTTAAAATGTGTAAAGTTAATTCATGGCAAGTGCTTCAAATAGTGCCTGGCACAAAGTAAGCCCAGTATGATTTTTACTCTTGCGTTAACACCACTTGCCATAAAAATATACAGTTAAAAAGGGGGCAAATGTCACTTATGTAACAGGTAAAAAACACTTTGGGAGATGCAAGCTAAGTCTGCCCTTTGCCTCTACCCAGATGTGAACCCCCAGCCCCCATCTCCCATCTTTTAAATGAAGTTGTTGGGCCAGGTATGCTAAGATTCCATCTTCTAGTTCTGAATCTCTGACTCTCCACCCCTGGGTGATGCTACCTTAAAAGAAATAAAACTGGAAAACTTAAAAGTTGGACAATAGAAGCAAAAGGGGGAGGGGGAGGGTATTCACATTCATAAAGGATTTGCTTTTACAAAAGGATTAACAGCAGAGTTGCTTTAAATAGCAGCTTAAGCCTTGTTTATGGATTACTAAATACTTGATGGAGAGGTGGAGGGGCCCAGGAACTTGGGAACAAAAGCATGATTAGGCCCAGGCAGAAATGAAAAACGTGTGTATGCTTTCTTTAAAATTAGAACCAGTATCTGCAGGAGAAACTATTCCACTTCAAGAAAACTAATTCCTACTCAGTATTTTGGTTGCACATCAACAGCATTAAAGAAGGTGCACCTGTATCCCTGAGCCAGCTCAGAGCAGTAATCTAGCATGTATGTTTTTAAGTCCCTAGGATAAGAGCATGTGGCAATCGTTTGCAATGTCCCAGGCGCTGCTGTGCACGTGACATGCATTGCTTCATCTGATCTTCACGGTGATCCGATGAGGGGAATGTAATTGCTGTCATTTTACAGATGAAGAAACTGAATCTGAGAGAGGGGAAATAACCCGCCCACAGTGAGTGGCCAGCAGAATGTTCAAGCCAAAGTACAGGAAACCAGGAACTAAGGTTAGATTCTAAAAGGTACGATCCATGCCTCAAGGAGAACAGAGATCAGCCAGAGAGGTCAATGGACACTGGCAAAGATGACAATCACCTTTGAGGGAGCAAAGGAAAAGGACACTAAGGGCTTAGGGCATGCCACACCCAGGTGTGATCTCAAGTTACCCCAAGGCATTGGCCCATACTCACGCATCTCTACCCACTCAAGGCCCACATTCCTAGATTCCTCTTCTCCATGCTTAATGCACAGGGACACTGTCACCTGAACTGCTCTGGGCAAAAAGCAATCTGTCCTAGGCCTGGGGGCAAAGGAACAAAGAGGAACTCTGCTACAGAGTCTCTCCCAGCGCCCACCCTGCCTTCCTGGGCTACCTGTGCACCTCCTGTTGCCTCATCTTCCTCCCTTGAAAAATGGGGATATTAGCTGCCCCCCACCTCCCTTGGCAGGGAAGCACCAGTGATTAATTAGGTAACATCTGTGCAGCACTCCCAGCTTTCTGGAGAAGGGCACCTTGGGAGAGGAGCTATAAAAACACAGAGGCGCAAGCTATTATCAGCATGATCATTATTATTATCACTGTCATCATGACATTCTCCTGCCCAAGACCTGTAGTGGCTCCCCACTGCCCAGAGAAGAAGGTGCAGGTGGCAGCCTGGCAGGCAGGGACACTGGAGCCACCACTGCCCTTTCCCAGGACTCTCTCTCACCTCATACATCTACCCTATGACCACCACGGGAATCCTGCAATCCTCACATGGAACCCATTCTCCAGGGAGAAGCTCTAGTCCTGCCTGGTCCAAGGACCCTTCCTAATAGACAAGCAAGAAGCTCGACATCCACATGTCCCTGTTTTTGTCGCAGGACCCATTACTTTTCTACTCCTGAGGATTTTATTCATACAGGCACATGGGTGTGTACAAAACAGTGATCTTGCACAAGTTTCTCTTTTTCAAGAGCTGTAAAACAAAGCTGCTACACAAACCATGACTCACTCTCCTATATGTGCGCCAGGAGGAAAGTTTTTAATACGCAAAAATCAAGAAAGGTAAAATCTGTATGGACAGAAACAAACGAAGCCCTCCCAGCAACACAGAGAAGCTGAGCAGGTTGCAACTTGCACGCGTGAATCAGAAAGGACACTGTCGACTGTGCTTCTTGGAAGTGAAATAATGGGCCATACCACAGTCTGTCTCAGAACTTTCATTGTAACCCATATATAGGTGCTTCTCAACTTATGATGGGGTTTTAGCCAATACAGCCACTGTAAGTTGCAAATGTAACTCACTGTCAGTAAGTCAAGAACGCACCTACTGCACCTATCAAACAACACAACTTACTCGTGCCTCCTTTAAACATGCTCAGAAAGTTACCATAGCCCACAGTTCGGCAAAACCATCTAACACAGATCTTGTTTTAGAATCATGTGTTGAATGCTATATACAGATGGGTGTTTTGCAGACGTGATGGGATGAAAAACACTAAACACAACAGCCAAACATATCGCTCGGGAGGAAAAGATCAAAATTCAAAGTATGGTTTCTACGGAAGGTGTATCATTTTTGGCACCACTGTAAAATCACGAGGTGAACCATCCTACTCTGGTGGCTGTCTATCTCTGGTGAAGTGATAAGCAGGTTGAAGACTTGATGGAGTTCAACCAAAGTCCAAAAAAAAAAAATCTATGACTGGAGCCTTGGGAACTAGTTAATGGCACAAGCACAGACTCTGGGTTCAGACAGAGGAGAGCTCCCCAGCTGCCTCTTCCATCCCCGACTCCCCCCTGCAGAATGGGGACCATCACACTTAACAGGCACTGCCCAAGAAGCACCAATCCAGATTTGGGAGGGACTTCATAGGACAGGATGACTGGAAAGGGGACAAAAAAACAATGGCAAGAAGAATGCTTTGACCATAAGATCTCAAAGTTTCTGCAAGCATCTCAAGGGTTGGGCAAAAAAAAAAAAGGAGTTTTACTTCATAGAAAAGAGAAAACTCACCAAGAAAGACCAGGTGCAGAAATGAAAGGGCAGGATGATCAGACAGTAGATTAGAGAAGGTTTTACCCTGACACCAGCCTACTATTCTCAGGAGGGGCTGTGTGTTGGCAAAGGGAGAGATTCCTAGCCAAAGTCTGGTTAGCACAGATTGATCAGTGGGGCAGAGCAGTTCAACTAACCATTTGTGAGGCAAAAAATGGGAATTTGGAGGGTCTGGTTCTGGCCTTATCCTAGAGAAATAAGGGGGCATCCGTGAGTTGTATCTAAGTCACATGGGGAATAGTGGTCCTTTGCTGTCAGCCATATTCTAGAACATGAAAGGGGGGGTGGATTACTTTAACCTCTGCTCTTTTCCAGGAGCGTGGAGCTCAAGTGAAATTCAACACCATCTGTCTCAAGAGGATGGTTATATGGATTCAATGGAATAAGGCACAAAAGGCTCTGGAAAAGCATTCAGTGAACCCAAGCTTTTATGTTTGGTTAGGTACTGTTTGCTTCTAGGATACCACAGAAAGATAAATATGAGAGCCTGAAGGTTAAGAATGGGGTAGAGTCATTATAGACCAGTCTTGCAAATAAGTGTGCAGCCTGGAGCTGGATCTGTGTGAAGGCCCACAATGATGTTGAATGGCACTGAACTTGCTCTCTGTGCAGCCCCAGGACATTTTCACGTCATCTTCTCTTACGTAAGATGGGTTTTTAAGCCTAAAATACATTTAATGTAGACCCCTGCCATTGATGACTTAAAAGGGAAAAAAAAAAAAAGTCAAATGTACAACCCAGCATCCCAATCTACCCAAGAATCAAAGGGGAAAGGACTCAAGGCAGGGCGGAGAAGCAGGAGTTAAACTAAACGTGTGGCCGCCAATTCTCAACTAACTTTCTATCCTCTGCTATAATCAGCGCCATGCAAACCTGTTTTAAATTTACCGACAGCTTAAGCTGCCACCCAGCTCTTGAGGTATTTTTAGTCAAGTAGGAATTCATTGGGAGCCTTACGTCAGGAAATGGGAGCATGTCAGGTGCTGCTCTCAGAGGATTCGGGGTCCTGCCCTTTGTCTGTCTGAGTCACTGCCGCTTGTGTGCACACAATCAAATCATCCCTTTACCCCCCACCTTTTCAGCACCTTTAGCATCTCCCCTCAGAGGGGGAGGAAAAAAAAAAAAGAAAAGAAAAAGAAAAAAACCATCAGGGAAGTCAACTCTAGGTTTAAGAGATCTGTTCTTAATCCGAGCAACATTTCCATCTGCAGGAACAGCCTCGGGAGGGAGGAGGTTACAAGGGAAACAGGCCCCGGACCAAGCTAAAGAGAATGAATTCCTCTGTCCCCGCTCAAAACAGACTTATCCAATAAGGCTGTGGCTATATCTACATGAATAAGCTGCCAGAAAGAACGAGGCAGACGGAGGAGGAAGGAAATGAAAACAATACCGTGGGGCTGGAAAGGATCTACGAAGGTAGCAAAGCTGACTGGGAAGCCACCCAAGGGCGCTCGCGCCAGACACACGGGAGTCACCCCTGACGCCTGCTTCTCCTGCAGGCCCCGGCACAGGCAAGTCCCACAGGATGTGTCCAGAACCGTCCACTTCTGACCTTGACCCTGCTGCGCTAGTCTTGGTCCCCAACATCCCTTCCCGCCCCAGCGTCCCTGCTCTTTCCACCAGCTGCCTGAAGGACCTTTATAAAATCCCCAACCAAATAAGACACCATGTAGCAAATCATAATAAACCCAGCAATCAATCTGGGGCATCCCATCTTACTAGAAATAAAATCTTTTTATTTTATGGGAACTTTTTATTTGTTTGAGACAGTCTCACTCTTCTGCCCTGGGTAGACTGTCATGGTGTCATAGCTCACAGCAACCTCAAACTCCTGAGCGTAAGCAATTGTCTCACCTCAGCTTCCCAAGTAGCTGGGACTACAGGCACCTGCCACAATGCCCAGCTGCTTTTTCTATTTTTAGTAGAGATGGGGTCTCCCTCTTGCCCAGGCTGGTCTCAAGCTCCTGAGCTCAAGTGATCCACCCACCTTGGCCTCCCAGAGAGCTGGGATTACAGTGTGAGTCACCATGCCCAGCCTAAAGTCTGAACTGCTTACCCTGGATCACAAACCCAGACAGGCTCTTAGCCCTACCTTGCTTCTCCAGCTTATCTCACACTACTCTTCCTTCTTCCTCTGGGCTCCTGTGCTGACCACCTTCTGTTTCTAGAACATTCCATTTTCTGTGCCCCCCACACTCAAGGCCTAGAAGGCTTTTCCTTCAGGTTTTCACCGGGTTTCCTCTGGCTATTCAGGTCTTGGCCCAGAAGGCTCTCCTGCAATCAACCTCCTCATTCCAATATGCTACTTTAATTCCATGCCACTCCAAGTCCGTGGATGCCCTGATCTTGGACTTCCAGACTCTAGAACTATGAGATATAAATGTGTGCACGGAAGCCACTTGGTGGTGATATTTTGGTCATAAAAGCCCAAATGAAGACCGAAACTGGAACCAGTAAGTGTACAACACTGTAACAAACATCTAAAAATGCATAGGGGCTCTAGAACTGGGTAATGGCTACAAGGTGGAAGTATTTGAGGTCATATTAGGAAGTCAGTATTGGGTGGTCCTTGTGGCTCAAGGAGTAGGGTGCAGGCCCCATATACCAGAGGTGGCAGGTTCAAACCCAGCCCCAGCCAAAAAAAGAAAAAAAATTGCAAAAAAAGAGGAATGCTGACCATAAAGAAAAGGCAGTCCTCATGAGGAAGTGGCAGAGAACTTGGCCCAACTATGTTGGTGTTCCAGTGTTTTGTGGAAGGTAAAACATTCCATGAGTGATGAAACTGGATGTTTAGCAGAGGAGATCTCCAAGCAAAGAGCTGAAGGAGAGGCCTGGTCCCTCCTGACAGCTTGTATAGCAAAATTCAAGATGAGAGAAATGAATTGAAGACAGATTTGTTTAAGCAAAAAGGAAATAGGAGAACTTGCAAGTCTGGATAATTCTTAGCCTAACCCATATTGTAAAAACTGAGAAAGTGTGCTTGGAAGAAGGCACGGAGGTGTGGCCACCCAATCTATGGTGTTTTTGCTGTACCCGTCCTAACTGGCCAGACTCAGTGTGGAGTGTGTTTCATGGCTACTCCGCCTCCTGTGGAAATACCTTCTCCGTGCGAGACAGAGGTGGTCTCCACGTGATCCACCAAATTGATCGCTGTCAGCTTCCGTCTTCTCCTCTCACAGAGGAGCTGACAGGACCAAGTCAGTCCAACAGAGAGGTAACTGTCAGGGAGTGCTGCCAGGGAGTACTGCTCAGAGGCAGGCGGCAGGAGCACCACCCTCCCCAATTTCTGGCATGACTCCACCCAGAGTGTATGATGCACCTGACCCTCTCTGCCTGACTATGGAGGAGGACCACACTGTTTCTGGAGGTGAATGAGGCCACACTCACGGGGTGGTATGGAACTCTGGCCGTGTGGCTAGACTGTCAGGGTCTGCATACCAGCAGTGCCATTCACTAGCTGTGCACCCTTGGCCACACTGTTTATCCTGTGGGTCAGTTTACTCATAGATAAAAGGTCAGTAAGTAACCGGCAGAAGAGGTGAAAGGGTTGAACGAGACAGGGCATAGAAAGCATCTGTCACAGAGCCTGTCATGCAACAAAGACTCCATATAAATCATCATAATCATTATCATTCCTCATTATGCTACTCTGAGCTCTGGTCACAGACGTACAAAACAACACAAGTGCCCCAGTTAAACTGAAGCCACACTTCTAAAGCAGATAAATGATCAGGAACTCATCCACGGTACAAAGGGTTCCCATTGGGGACTCCTTTGGCTTTTCAAATAGAAATCAATTTACCATATTGACATGGAATCCTTCAGGGACACTTCAGGGAAGAACTCAGATCACATGACCCCCTCTGTCACTTTTATCTGTTTATTGGTTAACGGGAGACTCTGTTCACTGTCCCTCCAATCAGCCAAGGGAGTTTGTGATAGTTCACATGGCACGGTGGCAGAGAGATCAAAGTTGTTATGGGTCCCGTCAGATTTTAGGGCTGCTAAGAGAACCAGATGTTCAAAGGCGGCCCCTTGCAAGCCGGAGCCAGACCTTCCCACCCCCAGTCGTCAGCTGCCAAATTCTTGTTGCAACAAAAAACAAAAGCTTGGAAAAGTCAGCACCAGGAGGACCGTCAGGGTCTATTCTGAAATGGTTACAAAGCAATGTTTTTTTTTTTTTTATATAGTCCCCTCCTGTACAGGTTTGCAAAACCTGAAACAAAGCCTGTCACTCACACAGTGACTCCTGAGCACAACCTTCAAGCCACACCCTGGGCTGGGCACCAAGAAAATGCACAGATGAAGGAAAATATCTATTGGTGGAGCCAGAGAAGCAGAGTTTAATACAATGTGGACGCTCAGCTCTGCCTCAGCTGGGTGGCCTTGGGCAAGTTGCTTAGCCTCTCTGAGATTCAATCCCCAGTAAAATGGGGATAAGGCAGGACTTTCCACGTAAATTCATGAGAACTGAGTAAATAAAAATGAAGGGCTAGGAACAGGCTCCTGGCACTCTGTAAATATATGTAGCAAAGGGCTAAGTTCAAGGTGTTAGGGTAGCACAAAAAAGAGGTCTCTAACTAGAGGATCAACAAACTACTATAGTCCATGACCAAATCCAGCTGGTGGCTATTTAAGTTTTACTGGAATAAGCCATACCCGTTTGCTTATATATTATCTCTGCATGCTTTCCCATTGCAGAAGCAGAGTTCAGTAGTTGCCAAGGAGACAGAATGGCCCTCACCATCTAAAACTTTACTATCTGATGCTTTAAGAAGAGGTTTGCCAATCTTGAATCCACTACAAATCAGTAGGGATGTGATGAGGGAAGGCTTACTGGAGGAGGTGACAACCCAACATTTCCTTAGCCAGTATTAATTCTTACATTTCATGACCTTCTTGGGGAGGATGCTTAGACCCCTAGGTGTAGGTAACAGACAGGAAATAAGCATTGCCATCAACCTCCATCTGTAACAAATTCTACATCGAAGCCACCAAATGGTGGCTCAGAGGGCCAAAAACAGTTCTGCAAACCTACTTTAAGGGTTAACAGTTCTGCAAACCTATTTTAAGGGTTAACAGTTCTGCAAACCTTGTGGCGCTTAAAAACATGAGACAATGTTGAAAACTGAGATATATCATGATAACCTGCCTTTTTGGCTTCTGCTAAAAACTCTAAAGATCTGGCAACACTGGACCCACCTTCCCACCAAGCCCCTTCAGATGGGTTACCTGTTCTCCAAATCACAGATCCTCCCGAGAACCTCCCCATCCCTTTTTATCTGCGTCCATAGAGGCCACTGGTCTGCTGTCAAAATCCTCTCACACACATTCTTGGTGCCCTGCCAACTGGTGAAGGAGGACAAGGCAATTGTCACCACTTTACAGCTGAGAAAACCAAGGTTAAGTGACTTCCCCAAGGATACTCAGGTGGAAAAAATGACAAAGCTGGACAGGAACCTGAGCCCTTTTGAATCTAGCTCCCTGCCCCTCCTCCCACAGACAAACATAAACAGAACAAGCAGCCATCGCTGATTCTCCCCATTTCTATTTAGGGCCCTCTGGAGTTTGCTTGGCTCCCTCACCTACACGAGGCGTGACAGGAGAATGCAGAAGTTCTTAGATCTGTGCAGACTGCATAAAGACTGAGGAGCAAACAGTCATCAAAGGACTAAAAGAGGCTAAAACTCCAGAAGGAGAAGGACCAGAAGTAGCTAAGTTCAGGGTAGGAGCCAGTAAGTCTATTGAACCCAGCAAGCACCAGATTGAGCACCTGCTGCCAGGAAGATGCAGCAGGTGCCCCCAGCTGCCCTCTGATCTCAGAGTGAGACGGGTATTACCTGCCAGTAAGGAGGCAAGGCCTGCTGAAATTCAGGTGCCTAACCGGCAGATACCAGGGCCTGCTAGTATCCACTAGTGGATATGTGGATTTGATTTGGCATGCGGGATTACTACCAGGGGTAGACGACAGGTGAACTGTGGCCTGAGCATGACATATTCATTTCTTAGGTTGCTGTAACAAAGTGCCACTTTGAACAATAGAAACCTTGGCTTCCTATTCCTGGGGCCTAGAAGTCCTCCATCGAGGTGTCAGTAGGGCTGGTCCCTTTTGAAGGCCGTGAGGAAGCGCGCTCCTCGCCTCTCCCTGGCTTCTGATGGCTTGCTGGCAACCATCCTTGGTCCCTCAGTTGTAGGTCTGCATCCCAGGCTCTGCCTTCATCTCCCATGGTGTTCTCCCCACGTGCATGTCTGTGTCCGTATTTTCCCTTTTTATAATGACACTGGTTCTGATGGCTTAGGGACCCACCTGACTTCAATGTGAACTCACCTTTGCAACAACCCCCTTTCCAAATAAGGTCAAATTCTAAGGCACCTTAAGTTGGGACCTCAACACATAAATTTAGGGTGCGGGAGACACAATTCAGCCCACAACAGATGATTTCCTCAAGGTCACGGGAAGACATGGAGCTGAGGTTTTCAAGGCCATCTTTGAGAAGAATAAAGATCTGGGTTCTCCTTGGGCTTGCTGGGCAGATTAAGAGTCCCAGAAGCTTCTGATGTTGCTAGAAGGATCCTGAGAGTTGTTCTGTGGACAACTGTGGGCACCCGGCACCAAGAGCAGGAGGGAAGCCTTGCTCCCTTTTCATTACACCGTGGAAAACAGAAAACTCAATTTATTTAAGAACAAACAGGCTTTAACCTGAAGTTCATTCTCCTACTCTCTGGCTTCTTAGCATCTGCATGCAAGGGCGGCTGCCAGCATCACGCCCAGGCCACGCTCTCCAAAGGACCTATATTGGGAAAATAATGGCATTTTCTCAACGAATTATCTCACAGCTGAAGTAATAACTTGTTTATAGATATGCCAATTCAGATCTTCATGCCCTTAACCTGCTTCGAAAAGAAAAGCAGAGCCGTCTCTACAATAAAATGGCAGCAGTTTAATCACCTCTGCAGCCCCATCCGCCCTCACCCCCACCACCCACGGCTGCACCTTTATTAATTCTAAGCCATTGACAGAGTCTCTTTGGAAACTATGTTTTTTCACATTTCAGGTCAACATCCTCCTGCTTTGTTATAATAAAATACACACTGCCAGAGATAAAGCAAATATTTCTTTGCTTTGGAAAGGAAAAAAAAAAAAAAGAAAAAGCCAGAACCTCTGCATTTTCAACACAAGCACTGAGGATCCAGCCAACTCACTTCTCAAACTGGCTGCCATCGAGTGGGCTGGTCCTCACTGGGGTTCTTATTGATTATGCAACAGGGAAATCACAGCCTCAAACTCCATCCTGGCACACACGGCCTTCTCAGTCTATAGCCACATGGGCGGGAAGGATAGATTCCAACGGAAAAAGGAATGCTGGGAGGCACATCAAGTGTTCGATCAACAAACAGTGCATACAGCTTACTATGCACCCAGCACTGTGGGAGATGGTAGGTACCTCAGTCAATGACACAGATATGACACCTACTGCTCTCCCACAGCATACAGTCTAGGAGGGGAGCCAGGCAGCCAATGAACCCACCCACCAACCTTCAAAGTCAGCGTATAATGAAAGGCAATGTACAGACAGCACATTAGGACACTGAGACCCGGGGGAGAGGACATGGCAGAGGACAAGACAGGCTGCAGATCGACTTCCCAAACCCTCCCACCATGTTGCCTTGAGGTTGCCAGGAACGGCACAACCCAGGGAGGGAGAGTCCTCAGGAAACACCAGCAGGGCCATCCTTCAAGTTTAATCACTGCGTACATTTATAGGGAGATATACTTACACGGGTACATATTTAGCATGTGCAAGCTTACGTGGTGGCAGTGGTTATGATTTTCCACAAGAACTGGCCAAGACAACTTTGGGAGTACTAATGTACTTGTAATATTCTATAACTGAGTCCCTTTAGGGAAAGGATAACTTCCTTTAACATCCTTTTCTGTATTCCTGGGTATATAATTTAAGTTCTCTTTGTCTCCAACAGGGCTTCTGTCAAATGGAAAAAACAACACCCCCACCTCAAAAGGCTGGGAGGTGTAAATACATGAATTGGTGCTAAGTACTCAGATAAGGCCTGGCCTAACTGTTCACAGGAGGGTGAGTGGCTATCGTGGTTATTATTATTGTATCAACCTCCCCAACGTTTAGGAGCACTCGGAGTTCATGGACTGTTTGTTGGCCAGTAACCGCGTGTTTGAAAATTTATTATGGAAAAATGGGAAAATGGCATCAAATGAAGGCTGCGTGTCCAAACACGTTTAACATTCAACAACTGGCGTGTGTTAACTAAGCCACACCAACTCAACGGAAAATTGTACACTAATTAGAACGATTAATAAGGAGACGGCAAAAACATTCTAGGAGTGTTTACAAAATGATACGAAAAAGACAAAGTGAATAGCGTTTGAGAACAATGGGCGTACATAAATAAACACTGGAAGAGATGACAAGGATGGTTGGCATGGTGGGTCATGGACGGCATTTTGAAAAGGTGCAGCTCCTCTGTGCAAACATGGACAAAGAGAAGCTCTGTCGTCCGTGGGACGGCAAACACCCAAAGGGAAGGTGAGCATATCCGTCAGGAAGCTCTCCCGATAGTGAACTTGTACTCTACGCACCTCAGTGCCTACTTCACTGCATCCTGTTTTCTGATGGATGAATAACAGAGCATGTCAGAGGCTCATGCAGAATGGCCACCAGCCCAGCGTCAAGCATGAAGATGATACAGATGGACAAGTAATTGAAGATAATGAGCCAGCAATAGCTAACACTTACCAATGCTTCTTGTGTGCCAGGCAGGGGGATAACCCCCTCATTCCCATGACCAACCTCTAACACAGTTTTAGCCATTTGACAGATGGGAAAACTGAGGCTCAGAAAAGGTAAGTGTCTTGCCCAGGTCACATGACCAGTAAGTGCTAGAACCTGGATTTGATCCTACGACCTACCTCCAGGGTACAGGGCTGCTCTTAATAATGGACCTTTGAGGAACAGCCGTGAAAGCTGTTCACAGCAGGAAGGGTGAAAGGCCCTTTTCCCAGATGCCCCTCTGGGGACAGCTCACACTCGTCTCTATTTCAGATACAATTCTCCATTGAGAGCCAGCCTCCAACACCTCAAGTCCTGAGGAGCTGGAAGGTGGCCTGAAATGCTGGACTTGCCCTTCAGAGCCAGAGGTCAGGCCAGGTAAGAGCCCTATACTAGGTAGGTTAGGGACCAAGAGGTCCTCTCTGTGCAGTTCAGACCACGGCCATGCAGAATTATTTAAGGATCTTGTGGGAAGCCGAAGTGACGCCGGAGAGATTCATGTGCATCTGTCCATGCGTTTGTGTGTGTGTGTGTCTGCAAAGGGGGTGGCCTCAGGGAGAGGGTGACAGGCATGAGGGAGAGGACCCAGGACACTCAAGTGGCACAGAATGGAATGAACACCCCTGAGGAGACCAAAAGAGACTCAGATGCTATCATTTCTCCGCCTCAAAGACCAGAATTCAAGAGAAAAAGCTGACAGAGGCCCTGTCAAAGCCGAGGATGTGCAACGGGCACACAGACAGGCACACCCAGATGCACCAGCGGGGTGTGCACAGTTGAAATAGCCATAGCAACAGGAGCTGGCATTTACCAGCCACTGGCTTGGAGTCAGGCACTGCCTTATGTATCCTCTGTGACTCTCCTGTGAGTGAGAACCACCATCATCCCCATTACAGGCCTGGGAAAACCAAGGCTGATCAGGGTGAATGTGCTCTGTCAAGATCACATGGTGAAGAGGCAGCAACATACTAACTCAAATCCAGGCAGCCCAAATGTCTCCAGAAGTCCACAATAGGCATTGCCAGTAATATTTAGAGTTGTGTGTTCACAAAAGGCGGGTGTATTCACAAACGCACAAACGTGCTGTAAGGATACGTGTACAAAGACGAGCTTAGGTGTGCACGGAGAACTGCAGGTCTTTGCGCCTGCAACCCTTCTCCATTCAAGGCAACCCCTTCGTATACCTCAGGGTCAGCAGAGGGCAGAGCCGTCCACACTGAATACAAAATTAACGTGACACTGCCATGCTTAGGCACATACTTTCTGGAGGGATAACTCAGATTGGACAAACAGTACAGAGAGTTGGCCTGGCTAATGCAACAGCCTCACCACCCCCACCACCTCCCTACACGGCTGACATTGCTGATCAATGTCGGGCTGTGCAAAGCCAGGATCTGATACCGTGGAGGGCGCCAACTCCTGCTGGGGAATGAATGTGGCGCTTGTCAGCACGGCCCCAGGCGGCGGCACAACACGATGCCCTGTTTCTCCTGGAATCAGAGCCTTGTGTCTGCTCCAGCCCTCATTTTCACGTCTTTCTTCCCAACAGACACAAGGCCCGCTCAGTTCTGGAGCATCGGCATGGCTGCCAAGGCCCGGTGGAGGGAGAAGGCCTTGAAAAGTCACTTTATAAAACATCTCCGCTTGCAGGGGCCAAGCCACAAGGCCCGGGCGGCTGACTTTCCATTCGCCACACACCCCACCCAAAGTCAACGGGCCCTGTCACAGCCAGCCCTTGTTCTCTCACCCGCTGGGAGCCCTGGGGAGTTGGAACTCATGAGGACAGCATTGGGGAGCCCTTGGCAGAAAAGCCAGCTTCTGGCATCTTCCTCGGGGACCACAGCTCGCTGTGGTGGGCAGGGCAGTCTGCTCCAAGAACTGAAAGATGCCAGTCTGAGACCAGGGCAGGCAGGCTCTGTATCACCCATGGTGGCAGAAACAAAGCCGACACAGGGGAGAGAACCCAGGGCCTGAACCCAACAGCAGAAGCCAGGCCATGGGGCCCAGGGATCTGATAAGGGGAGAACAAACCAGGGAGAACAGCTCTCCCTTCCCCTCCCTTCTCTCAGTGACCCTACCCTAGGGAGGGGGCAAAGACATTAGGATTTTACCACTCACACAGTCATCCGTCCATTCTGTACACATTAGTGAGGACCTACTGCATGTCGGCTGTTACTATTTTAGGCTCTGAGAAGGCAGTGAAGAAAACAGTCTGGGCCCTCATGCAGCTTGCTGTCACAATTCTCCAGCTGTCTCCACCCACCCCCATGGTTGACGGCTGTGTGACCTAGAGCACAATGTTTCCCCTCTCTGTGCTTCAGTGAGGTCTCTCCCAGGCTCCTATGTGTGAATCACCATCTGAGAGCCATCAAATTCCCCCCCAACGGGCCCTAAACTACACTAAGTTGGTTTCCATTACTTGCAGCCCGAAGAATTCTGCCTAGGAAATTAGGAAAGCAAGCCGAGAAGACGCAGAGCAGGTTTGGGAAGGCTGCAGGGAGCTGATGAGTCAGAGGTTCATCTGGAAAGCAGATGGGAAGACACGTGGAGCCGAGGAGGCCCTGGGGAGGAGAAGCTGTGTTCACTCCAATCCTCTCCAGCAGGCCTGAGGAGCTGGGGCCCAAGAGGGGCCACAGACCCATTAGGACAAGGTAACAGCAAAAGGGTTAAGTCAAAGGAAACAACAAGGAGAAGAAGCGGCCTTTTCTTTTCCTTATTCAGTATTCATTCAACAAATTATCCTCTGTGCTTAGAATATACCAGGCCCGGGAGGGATGTAGGGAAGCAACAGGAAAACAAAGGAACACAGGAACACAAAGTGTCTCTTTCCCTGGGCTCATACACCCTTTTAAAAGTCACCCTTTCTATTTTAACCCTC
Source organism: Galagoides demidoff (assembly GCA_963574575.1). Lineage (NCBI taxonomy): Eukaryota > Metazoa > Chordata > Mammalia > Primates > Galagidae > Galagoides > Galagoides demidoff. The sequence continues at coordinate 17,983 of CAUYQV010053528.1, read as the reverse complement.
TCACTTCTTTGCTGTTCTTGCTTTTTAATTTCTTTGCTTGCACTCCATCTACCTGTGGGATTCCTGCTGAAACAGGTAGGATATGAGGGTCAGGAGGGAGTATGGCCTTGGGATTTTCCAGGCAGGTCTGCATGACAACCCAGGGTCTGTGACCTTCTGGCTGTGTAGATCTCTTCCCTGAGCACAGAATCTTGGCCTCTGTTCTGGCTTAGATGCTTCTACCTAGAAGGCTCATGTAGAAATTTGCTCCCTAATTCTGGAGGTGAGGCCTAATGGAAGGTGTCTGGGCCAAGGGGGTGTATCCTTCATGAATAGATGAATGCCCTGTCTCAGGGTGAGTGAACTCTCATTCTGTTAGTTCCTGCAAGTACTGCATGTCAAGGGGAAAAAAAGCCTAGCTCCTTCCTTTCTTTCCCTTCCCTTCCTTTCTCTCTCTCAGTCTCCCTTTCTCTCTCACCATGCGATCTCTGCACTCGTGGCTTCCCTTTGCCCTCCTCTAGGAGTGGAAGCAGCCTGAGGCCCTCACCAGGACAGATGCACAATCTGGAACTTTGCAGGCATGAGAACCGCAAGCCAAATAAACCTTTTTTTTCCTTATAAATTACCTAGCCTCACGCATTCCTTCACAGCAACACAAACAGAGGAAGCCAGACTCTCAGAGCCTCTATCACTTGCCCTGTAAAGAGGAATAACGCAGATTGCTACTGAAAGAACAAGTGAGATTTTGGCTTTTCTTTTTTAAAGTGCCCACGAAGCCCAGTGACAGATGCTTGCCAGCTCTCACTAAATGGTGTGTGTGAACATGTTATGAATTCTCACAAAACCTTCAGAAATGAAGCTTCAGGAACTTCACAGCAGGGGTCTTCCAAAGCCCATGTCGGCTTTCTCATGGTTCAAATGCACCCCTGAGCTTTGTGTCTGGAAGCTCACAACAGCTGGCTCATGAATTGACCACTTATCCAATTTCCAGCCTCAAACTGGAATGATTCCTCTAACTTATTCAAAACACACTGGCTGGAACCACAGCACCCTTGCTTGGTACGCTTTCAACTTCCAGAAGAATGAGAAGTGTTAGATACTGAGCAGGGTGGCACCAGGAGGATGTCACGTGACACTTCCAGACCCGTTCTAAACTCAGATGCCAGATTTAGACAGCGCTGAGAACCCAAATGGGACTCTAGAAACTGGGCCAAGGTATCTTCCCATAATGACACATGTCAAAATTGGAGAAGGCCTTAGTCAGGAGAAAAAAAAAAAGACGTAAATTACAAAGACCTTCTTCAGAGCCACCTTCTAAAAGTGAACAGAAAGAGCAGGAAGCTGCTGCCAAAGTGTGCCAAAACCACCTCCTTTGGGGCTAGAAAGAGTAACAGGTCAGCTCCCAACTTGCAATTTATTCTATTTCGAAGTTTACTGGAAAGCAGAAAATAAGAAAGGGATTTGAGAGAGACTGGCAGTTTGAAGACAAGGAGGGAACTGCAATACAGAGGGTCCCGAAACAATGTTTACGCATCTTTAAAAAAGGAAAAAACTGTATGAAGATTGGGGCACTCAAGATGTATGGATAACAAAAGACGAGCCCAAGTCACCTTTGATTCTGCAATTACAAAAGGTGCTCAGAGTGGATACCATCAGCCTCCAGACACTTCTGATGATGGCAAACAAAAAGTAATAAATAGGTAACATCTCTTACAATGTGTACGAGGTTGGACAATTAAGTTTGCAAACTCATCCTAGACCAAGTACTATACACGAATGCTAAATCGGTCACCTCTGCAGTATTCCCGGGGGCCATTTGGTGACTGTAGTGAGAGTCAGCAATGAGGTATACAGCACTTTCTCTACGATGAGTTTACAACTTGTCACAACTCTTATGACAATAGCTCTGATGACCGTTCCAGAAAAAGAGTTCCAAAATTGCTCTGAAGGATGGACCAGGTGCTGACATCAGTGCACAGCTTCCCAAGGGGAGCACCTCAAAGGTGACCATAGTGATATTCAGCAGTGAGGTATGTGGCCCTTATTCTAGGATGAGTTTTCAAACTTAATTCTCCAATCTCATATGCATTTTTGTTGGTATACACATTAGACAAATGAATTCAAAAGTCCAAGCAGCTCAGGTCCACTGTATCTCGGCAATTCCTCCAGGCTCCTCGTGCACAACCAGATCGGCACCGGTGTGCACAGATTAGCAACAGTGAGCAAAATAATCATGTGCATGATACTGACCTTGAACCACAGTTGTCTTCCCAGCTCTTTTTGTCAGGAGACAAGATGGAGTGTTCACATGTTTGAGAAAGAAAGTCCTCTAAATTAATTACTCAGTTGATTTTTAAGTATTGATACACATTTTGGGGTATAAGACAAGGTTTTAGTTGCAAACAACAGACTCCACTCTAGACAAAAAAGGAGTATCTTGAATGATACCCGGTGACTTGTAGGATCTTTGGGACAGTCAGAGTCAAGATTGGAGTTGCTGCCCATCTACATGGGGACTGGCCAGCACACAGCCTGCCAAGATGAGACACAGACCCAAAACCTTGACCACTGCTGGGTGCCCCAAAGCTGACACCTCTATGGCTGCCTCTTCCACCAAAATGGATTCTGTGCTGTGCCAGCTGCCTCACAGTACACACTTCCTCATGAAACTCAGAAATGCAGACACAGAAGGTGTATTAGAGCCATAAATGCATACAGAAAAAAAACCAGGTACACTGTGCTTTGGTTCTCCATTGCCTATCATCCCTGTCATTCACATGAGACTTCTTCTCGGTTGTACAGATTGCTACAGAGCTCTAATACCAGTAGGCTGTGTTACCCACTCAGCAGTGAAGAACTGAGCCCTGAATCCTCCCTGCCTGGGTCTGAAGCATGTTACCTACACTCTACTATAGCTGGAGGACTGTGGGCAAGTTACCCAACTCCCATCTATACAATGCAAATCAGAAAAGCACCCAGCCCACCAGCAAGTCCTGAGGCTTATGTAAGTTAAACCAAGCATATCACACAGTACCTGCAATGTAAATTTGTGCAAAAATATGAGCTGCTATTGTTGATGATAAAAGTTAATAAAATTACACATAACCCCCCTTCACAGAACCAGGTTCTTCATAAGGTGCTATTAAAGCAAAGAGCTACCTATTTAATACAATTAGCTCCCTAATTAATTAATTATCTTATATCTGAATTGAATTATATCATCTTATTCCCCAAGGAATGCTAGCACTATCACCTTGTGCTGCTACGAACGCCCAGACACCAAAAAACCGCTTAAAAGTCATCCGTGTCATTTCTCCTGATGAACGCGAAGTTTGATTTTTTTGTTTTTCATAAAGAAGTCTTTTAGCCATGACAATGAAGCCTCACGACACTGACCTGAGAAAAGTCATTTCTGAACAGCAGATGAAAACTTTCTTTGCTTGGCTCTGGGTCTGGGGGCCGCAGCTTAAGAGGTAGCTTTTCTGGGACCTCTGAGATCTCACAGCTCTGGGTCAGCGAGGGCAACCGTGGCACACGTGTTCATCACATGAGAACGGCCAAGCGCCAACCCAGCTTTAAAAACATGGTCGGGGCTCAAGAATCCATCCAAGAAGAAATTCCAGTGCCTTGAAGGCCTCCACTGAGCCAGAGACTCATCTTAGTGACTCTGATGGACACAGTTAATTCAGCTTCTCGTTGGCAAAACCCTTCTCGGGACCCACCGGAGGCCTCAGGTGAGAAGGATGGTATCTTTCTGTGCACGTGTTATTTTTAGAAAGCTCAATCAAACCGGGAGAAGAGGAGGGCCCAAAAGGAGAAATAAGATCTGCCCCATTGTAAACTTCGTGTTTTTAATTTGACAGCCACCCAGAACCTCTCATCTTACGCTGACTTGTCTTGAAAGGTAGGTGTGAGAAGTGCATCCACAATTACTTTTCTGAGCCCTCCAAAGCCCCCTACAAAGCTCTGCCCAGCTACTGCAGTTGAGGGTCCATATCCTGATATGGTGGAGCTCGTGATCTCACAGCCACCATGCAGCCCAGGTCCAAGGTCATGATTCACATGGGAAACTATGTGAACAGCACCCGGGAGATGTGCAGGTGTACAGGGCACAACCTTCAGCTCCTGGTACCAAGTGCACAAACACACACACGTGTGTGCACACATCCCAAAGATTCCAGAACCCTAGGCTTAATCCTGCCTAAATTCTACCACATTCCCCATTCCACAGTTAGAGGCCAGGATAAAGCCCATGTAAACAGATTAAATGCCATGGCAACCAAATTCAAACCAAACACCAAGGATAAGGCAAAAAGTCTCACTCTGAGATTAGCATTTGGGGAGGAGGGGGCAAACACTCTCTCAAGAATCTAAGCCATCAAAGTGCTCTCCGATTGATGGAAATAAGACAGCCTCATACTTTGGGACTACTGATCCAACACTGTCACCATCTTGCAAGGGGCGCCTCCCAAAGGAGTCCCAAGGAGTCCACTGAGTGAAGTCTGCTTTCTCAGCCCAGGAAGACCTCCACAGGGCTGTATCTACAGCTTCAGCATTTAATAACATCCCAGATGTTGTCTTGAAAGGAAGGAAGGACACATCATGCCTGGTCAGTCCCCACACCTGATCTGCAGTCCAGCCCACATTCCCAGTCTTCATATCTACTGAGCTGCTAAGATGGGTCAGCCAGACATGGCTGGGGACAGAATCCACGTGGCAACACTCCACTCCAAGACTAGCCCAGACCGCAGGCTCAGTGAGGTCAGGGAGTATGCCCAGTCCCTCACCACTGTGTTCCCAGTAGCCAGCCCAGGGCCAGAAACACAGACATAAAGTAGGCACTCAATAAATACAGCCCACAAAGAGGCATGGCAACAGTCTTCCAATTTATGCCTGCTGGGACCTGACACTCCACTCAGAAAAGAAGTTCCATTTCTGAAGATGGCACACAGGCGGGCATAGTGCCACACCCTCTGCACCCAGGGTGGGGTGGGGTGGGCTGGCTCTACAGCCCCTTGGGGCTCCCCAGCTGCCATGCCAGGTGCCCACACATGATCAGGGAGGAGGCTGTTCTGTGTTTTCAAAGATAATGTATCTAGTGTCCATTCATCACAGAGCCAGTTAGATTAACAGTACCTTCTTATTTTCTGTAGACTTGATGTTCTTACATTTGAGGTCTCACAGACCTGGGAGAAGACTGTGCCTCCCAGGGCCAGGCAGTTCATACAGCAAACAGTTCAGCCAGACATGTGCCTCTCAGATGTGAACCAACCAACCCATCCAGAGTCTGCAGATCCAGTAGTCACCTTACCTAACCCTCACACACCAAGACGATGTTCCCCCTGCCCTACATTGTGCCAGGGTCAGGGACCAGGCAACTCGAGACCACCACCATGGCCCAGAGCCCTCCAGAACTATTCAGACCAGCCCCCCACCATAAGCTGTTTCCCCTGCTTCACCTCGCCTTTCCTGGAGGAACCCCAATAAAGGGTCTGGCCTAGACTTACCCTCCCATGTTCCCATCTCTGCCTTCTGACCAAAACCAGCAGCTTCCCCTGCAGCCCTACATGACACACTCTTCCTTTTGTTTCCAGGGAAACCAGGAATAACACCAAACTTTTCTTTCCAGCGCATTGCCTTCATCACCCTGACCCCTGCATAAATTAAGACCCAGGTACAGAACGGGGTGGACAGGCAGGTGGCAGGTGGGTCTCCTTATGAGCGTCCTCCCCCCTCCACTCTGTGGCACCCACAGGAAGCCCCAACACATGTAATGAGAAAGGAGAAAAGCAAATTTTAGAGGTTGATGTCCCACTAAGATGGCCTGGGTTTGTATGACGGCCCCTCTGTTGCCCCTGAATCACTGTCCAGCCCGTCACAACCCTGAATGCCATTTGCTCACTTACAGAACAGGGATTAGACAACAAAAGACTGGGTGAGGATTAGCGCGCATTCATTCAAAACCAGGCCCAGCACACGGGAAGTGCAGCACAGATGTTAACAGCTGTGATATCTCCCTGCATCACCTCTGCCCCAGGCCAGGCACACACAGGAATCAGAACTCTAGACCCTTACAGAGGAGAACCAGCCTGATGACTGTACCCTTGATTCAGCACTTCCTGCATGCACAGCCTCCAATACAAACAATGAAAACTTCCCTGGTATGAGGTCAGGATAACTATCATGCCCATTTCAGGAGAAAACCAAGGCTCAGAGAAGGGAGGCAGATTTTCTCCAAAGCTCAAATTGCTTGCAGCCAGGATTTCTGATTTCAAAAACTCTCCCCTCCTGTCCTAACTTTCAACCTTCCCCATTTCTTGGTCCCTCCTGCACTTCAACAAATATATATTAAGCTATATGCCAAGAACTGGCTTAAGAGTCAAGAGCACAGCAGTGAACAGCACAGCTACAGTCTGAGTCTTCATGAACTGCACAGGCGTGATAAAGAGCACACTGAGAGGCAACCTCACAAACAGATGGACAGCTGCAGACAGGGGTAAGAACTATACAGGAGTCTGAGACCAGCCTGAGAAAGAGTAAGACCCATCTCTAGACACATAGTGGTGCATGCCTGTAGTCCCAGCTACTTGGGAGGCTGAGGCAGGAGGATCCTTTGAGCCGGGAGTTTGATGATGAAATCACTGCCGGGGCAACAGAGTGAGAGCCTGTCTCAAAAAACAAAATAAAACGAAACAGAACAGAACAAAACAAAATAAAAATAACTTTAGGAAAGGCAGAAGCTGCTGCAGTGAGAGAGAATACAGGGGCCTGTCCAAAATCCAGGATCAGGGATCAGCAGGTGTGAAGGCCTGACACAGACAGGGCTCAGCACGTTTGAGGAACTCCCAGAGGCCAGAAGAGCAGCAACACAGGGGTAAGAGAAAGCAGGCCACTAGAGAAGAGCAGAGGGGCCTGAAGCTGGATCAGCCTTTGCTTTGGAGCTGCTCTGTGCTCTGCAGGATAAACGCCCCACCAGATGGCCACAGCAGCACCCACTTACCCTGACATCCAAAAAATGTCTCCAGGAATTGCCAAATACCTGCCCTCCACCCTCATAGGGGTAGAGTGTAAGACTTTCCCCTACCATGCTATTTCAGGGCAAAACAGAAGCCTGCACTGGCCTTGCCACAGCCTCATGAGTGGAGAGGATGCAGTCCACTCATCTGGGAGGTTGTCTGGGGAAAAGTCAACTCAGCAGCTAGAAGGCTGGCATACAGATCAGCCAATCCTATCTGCTGCAGGTCTTTGCCTGTCCTATCAAGCTCTAAATCTACTCATCCAACCCAGGGGACACTTGGACATCTTTATTCCTTTTCTTCCTCCGAGCTGGTACACACAACACAGGCTTCAACAATGGAAAAGATCTGGGTTCAAATCCAGACTTCTGCCACTTCCTAGCTGAGTGATGTTGGGTAAGTGGCTGAACTCTGAGTCTCTATTTCCTCACTGATCAAACTGAGGTAATGACACCTCCAGTGAACCTGCAAGCACTGAGCCAGATAAGGCCAACTAAGTCACATTACAGCATATGCAAATTACCCTATGTGGTTCCTGAACAAACATTTTTAAAAAAAACTTCTAGTATACTACCACCTAATGGGCACAATGTAAGGCTATACAGCACATCTCTGGGGTGAAGGGCTCAACTACAACTTGGACTCTACCTAAAAACTTCAAACAGTGCAACCTAACTGTACCCTGTATCAGTCTGAATTTTTTTAAAAAAATGATTGGTAGGCTCAGCGCCCATAGCACCATGGTTAAGGCGCCGGCCACACGAACCGAGGCTGGTGGGTTCGAACCCAGCCCGAGCCAACTAAACAACAATGACAAGTGCAACAAAAAAAATAGCCAGGCACTGTAGCAGGCACCTGTAGTCCCAGCTACTCTGGAGGCTGAGGGGAGAGAATCACTTAAGCCCAAGAGTTTGAGGTTGCTGTGTGCTGTGACACCATGGCCCTCCACCAAGGGTTACATAGTGAGACTCTATCTCAAAAAAAAGATTGGTTAAAAAAAATAAAACTTCAATAGTTATATATTTATGCTGCTGTATGTTAGAGGAAAGAAGACTTCATTAATAATATGATTTTATGAATATTATAGCTTAGGTAGAGGCTACGTAAAAATAGAGTGGATTTAAAAAAAAAAAAGTAACCACTGCGTTACATGGAACCTGTAGAAACACTGAGAAAATAAGACAAGGGGACACACATCTCCAACCTAGCGCCCACGTAGTAGGTATGGACCCCTCCACCAGGCACACAGTAGGTACTAAGGGTCTGCTTCATCTCTCATGGCCTTCTGGGGCATCAGCCTCCAGCCTTGAACTTGACTCCAGCCTCATTACTGGGGTTGGGCCAAAGCTTAGACATGGAGGGGAGACACCCTGCAGTCTTGGGGACGGTTCCCCTTGCCAGGGTGATGAGGAGGAACAGTCTTTAGTTTTGCAGGTCATGATTTCCCTTTAAGCGCCTCGTAAACAGCAGGGCTGGCCCACCTCAATAAAATTTTATTCAGGGCTTGCAATTCCCTCCTCTTCCACAGCCAGATGCTGCCCTTCGCTGTGTTTTTAACTCCCTGCTGACAACTGATGAGATTTAGATGCATCGCAGGGTGATAGCCTGGGAAGACTGCTCATTAGCACCGTCTATATATTTTAAGAGCCAGGAAACCATTTTTCTTGGACCTACCAATTATATAGGACACCAGATAGCTCCCTTCCAAATATCGGCCCACTCTAGACAGTCAAGGCTAAATCAGCTGAGAAGGTGTATTAGCGAAAGCTAAACCCACAGAAAAAGAATTCTTGAACTTCCATGTAGCAATGTAATATTTCAGTTCCCAGACACCAAAGCCCACATTTCAGAAAAGGCCTTTTGTTAACTGTTCTCAGGAAACTAATCCAACAGGGTGCTCCAATTTTCACCTGCTATCGTTCACACCACCTGTCACTACAACTGGGCTTATAGATTCCATCCACCCTGGACGGCTTTTCCTTCCCCAGCACATAATCAGGCTGGTTCCTGCCTCCATTCCTTGCCCAGGCTGCTCCCTGGATCCAGAACACACTTCTTGCCCCTGCCTCTCAATCCAGACAGCTAAAATACATCCTTGAAACTCAGCTGAGACAGCACTCCCACCAAGAAGCCTTAAGGGTTCAGAAGAGTTAACACTCTGCTTCGCTGAGCTTCTTCCTACCTTCTTCAGTTTGCGTTTATTGTACCATAACCTGACTCCATGTTTGTGCATGTATTTTGCCATGAGTTCTGCTTCCAATGCGCCATACAAGGCGAAGAACAAAGTCAGTGAGCAAGACGTGCCTAGAGCATGAATGATTTCAGGGATGCTGTGAGGAGCAGTATCTAGACATTCGTGGACCACGTACCATGGGCAAGGTGCTGAGGATATCACACTACACAAGAAGTAAAGACACATTCCTGTCTTCGTGGGGATTATGTTTTAGATATGAGGAGACAGAGTTATACACAAATAAACAAGATTATTTGAGATAGTCACAAATGTTAGGACACTAAAACAAGGCAACGGCATAGAGCGGGGATTGGCAAGCTATCATGAGTAGGATAGATACACTCTTCTGCCTGCTTTTATAAATAAAGTTTTATTGAAACACATCCACACACACTTAGCTATGTATTATCCCTGACTGCTTTCACACAACTGAGTAGCTGCAACACAGACCAGGGTCCAGAGGCCTAACATGGTTACTGTCCAGCCCTATGCAGAAAACATATGCAGACTCCCTACATCGAGAATAACTATGGACAGAGGGGATACTTTAAGTACAGTGGAGAGGGAAGGCTGCTCTAAGTAGGCAATGTTTGAGTGAAGATCAGAATAAGAAGGTTTCAGCCACACAAATATCTGGGGTAAAGCATTCCAGACAGAAGAAACAGCAAGTGCAAAGGCCCTGAGGCAGGACAAAGATCAAAAAAAGGCAGCATGGCTTGGGCATAGCTAGGCAGTGAATGGTACAAAACAAGGCACCCTGGTAGGCAGAGGACACCTCACAGGCCACGGTAAGGGCTTCTTACCAATAATACCCATGAGTAATTCTGAAAGTCAGTGAAGGTGTCTGGGTTTTTGACAAGTGGTAAAATCATCTCTACAGAAAGGAGAGGGGGTGAGAGCAACCCCAGCACAGATGAGGAAGTCCAAGATGGTGACACTTGGCTCAAGACTTCTTCCCACTGTGAACAAAGTCTCCACATCAAGTTTGGCAGGTCTGTTCGAACTGCCCAGGCAAGATGCTTCTCCAACAGCTGAATCCATGACCATACAGGCCTCTAGCCCACCTTCTCTTGCATTCTTGTTTTGAAAGGAGCCATTAGTTCAATTTAAAAAAATCCTAGGTTTGATGTATCAGTTGTATCTATCTCCTTTAAATATGATAAATACGTCTTTTTCTAAATGTTCACCTGGGTCCCACCTAAAATCATCTCAGCTACACTTTGGGAAATAATTACTTAGAGCTCAAATCAATGGGAACCTTGTTAATTGCAACTCACACCCATCTCCTGACACCACACATCGGGGAGGGAGCCTTATAATGGTTTTGAGGGGGACAGTGAGGTTGGAGGGAAGTCTAGGGGACACAGCACAAGCTCTAGAGGCAGAGCTTCCACCTGCCCTGGTCACCCACAAGCTGTGTGGGCTTGGCCACGCTAGGCTGAGAGGACCTCAGACTCCCATCTACAAAGTGGAGCTGGGTCAAGGGGCGGCTGTGAGAATTAAGAGATACCCATGAGTTGGCCTAGGGCTTGACACATGTGAAGAAGCTCAACAGATGACTACAGCTCTGATTACAAATGCGTAATTATTTACCCTCATAATTATGATGATAAAATGTCCTTTGGTCTCTCAAAAAGTGCTAAAAGCATCTCTTGTCATGGACGTATCTGAGCTTCTCAGACATCTGCAGCCTCAGCCCACTCACCAGCTGATGTCCCCTTGCCACCCAGGGGTTTCGGGAAGCTCTCAGCAAGGTGGTAGTTTTCCATTGGGTTCACCAAACTAGGTCTCCTTTCTCTTCCTTTCCTTTTTTTTTTTTTTTTGTTTCCAAAAGGCTCCTGATTAATAATCTTCCATAGGGGGAGGAGGAAAGAAATTACAGCGAATGTTCCTTACTCTGGTCCCTGCTGGGTTGGGAGGCTGCTATTTCAGACTCAATCAGCTACCTGCAGGGTCAATGGATGTAATTCTTCCCCACGGGGATCAGGAGGAAGTGGCACCACTGGAAAGCTTCCACAAGTGACCTGTGGCCTACAAACCCCAACCATTCAGACTCCCAGGCACCTCAAACCGAAACAGGGATAGGAGCTCAACTGCTTGAAGAAATACCCCTCTTAGATAGAAAAGCAGCACCTCTCACTCTGACTCTGCAGGTGAAAAATGCAGTTCACATCACCTGAGAGTAATTACCTTCAAGTTGTGAGGTTCAAACACCATCCTTAACGGGAGATAATCCGAGATTTCACTTTGAAACCCCCTCTGCAGGAGCAGACTTAAGTCTTAAACGGCTTAATTCAAGAAATCATTAAAGTGGTCTTTCTTCCCTTGGCACAGGGGAAGGTAACAGGAAGACAGCCAAGAAACCCATCGGGCTGCTGATGAGAAACGTGATGGCAATAAAATCACTGGCCCAGGATAATTCAGTCTCCGGCTGACTCGATGGCACATAAATTGCTCTCACCTGCAGGGATGGTGCGTGGCTTCAATCAGTCTTCCGTTCCTACCACCATGCTCCGGGACTGGCTATGTTAAGGTGCAAAGCCCCATGCAAAATAAAATAAAATATAGATACATATACACATATATTAATATGCAAGTTGAGGATCGCTAATCCAAAAATCTGAAATTCAAATGCACCAAACTTTTGCAGCCTCAACAGGACGCTCAAACAAAATGTTCAGCGAGGTTATTTCAGATTTCTGGATTATGGAAGTCCAAATGATTAAGTCCAGGGCAAAAAAAAAAAAAAATCCAAATTCCAACATCTGAAACACTTCTGAGCCCAAGCACTTTGGATGAGGGATACTCTAACCGAACATGGTTCTGTTTCTCTAAAGAACCCTAACTAATATAGATGCCTGCTCAAAAATTAAAATTTTCAAGATGTTGACAGCAGACGTGAAACCAAGTACAGGGCCTTTCCCAGCAGGGCCTTGGAAGATGGCTAGTCCTGCTGCTTCCCTTTCTGACATGCTCCAAGATTATTCTCCCTACATCTTCCCAACCTAACCATGATCTGATAAGGGTTTTCTTTTTTTTCTCTCTCTCTCTCCTGTGAATGTCTACACATGGCCTTTCAGATTCACAATCAATAAATCCCCTTTCTTGCAAAGAATGAAATGACATAAATAAAAGACTTTACCAAGAACACTCAGGGACCCTCAAAGCTATTAAGTTTGGGGACCAGGACCTGAAGCCTAAGCTTCCTTTAATTTCTATCATTTCATTCTAAGACACAGGATCCAAAGTCAACCTAGGGCTTTATTTTGTACTCATAACTTAGTTTAAAAAAGAAAAGCAAATGACCCAAAGTATACGTGTATAATAAATGCAAAAATGGAAAAAGTTTCAATAAGAAAAAGTGAGCAATTTAAAAAAAATACATAAGTTAATAAAACCATCTCCAAAACAGACATCAGCATGTTTTTTCTATAAAGATCCTGGAATAACCATTTCCAGCTCTGCAAGGCATAAGGTCTCTGTGGCAGCTATTCAAGGCTAGGGTGGAGTGCCAAGTAGCCACAAGACATACATATACAAATGGGTGTGGCCGTGTTTCAATAAAGCTTTATTTATAAAAATAGGCAGCAGGCCAGATTTGGCCCTGGAGGCCTTCTTTTGCTGACCTGTGATTGAGAGCAGCACTCCTCAAACTTCCCTGTGTACAGACATCACCTGGGGATCTTATTAAAGTGTAGACTCTGATTCTGACAGCTCTGGGGCAGGGCCCTGAGATTCAGCATTTCTAACAAAAGCTGCTGGGAGATGCTGATGCTTCAGCCCCAAGCATCCTACTTGCAGCAGCAAAAGAGTACACCCAAAAAAGAAAAGAAGGAAAATCAACTAAAAGAACCCAAATTTAGAAGCGCTTAGCCCAACATGGTATAAAAAAGTAATTTATTTTCTCATCACCAAGGAACAGAGTTATGCAATTTAAGTCTATCTTCACAAGAGGAATACCATGTCATTGGCGATCAAGGATGGAGTTAACTATCATTATGAGAAAGCAAAACGCTACACAGTTTTTAAGCACGGCTGTGCATTTTCTGGAGGCAGTTAACAGCGACATATAGCAATCAATGCAGGTAAATGAATCCATTCGAAGGCAGGCCATGGATGGTAAATCACATTGTTCAATAAAGTTGCTAAACTAGCAACAGTGTGGTGTGGGGCATTTTTTATAACAGCGGAATCCTCTTTGAATGAGATGGACTGCAGGGGAGCATGGCTAGCAAGATGGAACAGGGGAAGGGGCATGACCCTGGCCTTGGATCCCTCCGGGGTCTGGAAGGTCTGAGTTATTCTGGGGAAACCTATGTGGAAACAGGTTGAGACTCTTCCAGTGTGTTGTCCAGGATCTGGTGAGGGCCCGCTTCCCACAGGTGTGGTGGTCTGTAAGTTTATAGTTAAACCAAAAATGGTTGGTTATGCTCATACACTGCTGGCCACAATGCACAATGCATTATTTCTTTTTTTTTTTAATTAAATCATAGCTATGTACATTAATGTAATCATGGGGTACAATGTGCTGGTTTTACACACAATCTGAAATGCTTTCATCAAATGATGCATCTTACAAGGATACATGTGAAATTTACTAGGTGTAAAATATAAATGTCTTAACATAATAACCAAGAAAATGCCGTGAAGGCTATGTTGACCAGAAGGTATATTTCTTTAAAAGTTAAATATAAGGGTTGGGCACGGTGGCTCAGGCCTGTTTTCTTAGCACTCTAAGAGGCCAAGGTGGGTGGAATCCTTCAGCTCAGGAGTTTGAGACCAGCCTGAGCAAGAGCAAGACCCTGTCTCTAAAAAATAGCCAGGCATCGTGGCAGGCACCCGTAGCCCCAGCTACTTGGGAGGCTGAGGCAAGAAGAGTTAGGCTGGAGCCCAAGAGTTTGAGGTTGTTGTGAGCTATGATGCCACATGACTCTAACAGGGGCAACAAGGTGAGACCCTGTCTCAAAAGTAAATAAATAAAATAAAAATTGAATGTAAATTAGCCTTAGGACCCAACAATCCCCTCTCAGGAATCTACCTGAGAGAAAGGAAAACATACGTGCACATAAAGACTTGGACCCAAATGCTCCCGGCAGCATTCTTTACAACAGCCCGAATGTGGAGACAACCTAAGAGTCCAGTGACCGACGAATGGGTAAACAAAAGAATATCCTTACAGAGAAATACTATTCAGCACTGTGCTACAGCAGGTGTAGATCTCGAAAACATTATGGTCAGTGAAAGCAGCCAGACGCAAAGACCACATACTATAGGGTCCCATTTACAATACATGAAGTGTCCAGAATTAGCAAATCTATAGAGACAGGTAGCAAACTAGTGGTCATCTGGGGAGTGGCTCAAAAGCACACAAGGAATCTAACTGGGGTGATGAAAATGTCCTAAACTAGATGATGGCGACGGTTGCACCTCCCAGCACATTTACTAAAAATCACCGGATAGAATCCTTAGAATGCATGGGACTTTACACTATGTAAATCCTACCTCAGTAAAGTTGTTTTTAAAAAAGTAAAGGTTCCCATTGTGTCGTTTCCTTTTCCATGTTTCATCCTCCTAGTCCTTAAATAACTTAGGAATCCCACAAGCAGTAACAGATGCAAAGACATGTTGGTAATTCGAGAGGAGGCTGAAGCAAGTCCAGCCTGGAGATGGCACATTAACTGTCTCATTGAAGGGGGAAGATACCGTATGCAGGGACCTTTGATTTTGACAGTGAACACTGAATCCATCTGTGGTCAGAGCGTCACCCAGCCAGAGCAAGGTAACGCCCACAAATATGCCTCTGAGAGACCCCCAGTCTCCATCCCCAACCCAACCCCAGCCTGCCAGCTTGCAAAGACCTGAGCCCCAATGGAAATCAGGCATGAGAGTAATGACGACAAAGACCTAATCCATCAGCTCTATTAGAAAAAAAACAGAAAGGAAACTTTGCTACAGTGAGAACCAAATTCACCATGCCCCTCACAAACACCCAAGAGGGCATGTTTTTTAAAGCATGCTGTCACCCTGAAATGTGAGTCTTTGAAGTCAACACTCCGATACCAGAAGCAACTCCCATGTGCTTGGAAAAACATGAAAGCCCTTAACTGGCAATACAGCTTTGGCTTGCCTCCAAATGGTGGGAGAAAATCTCAAGAAATTCTGAGCTATCACAACATCCCCTCCTTTGGAAAAACAGTTATCTCCAGTTGACCGAAAACCATAAAAAGTAAAGATGTGAGGTTAGGAGGGGTTGTCTAGAACGAGCCACACTCCCTACTGTGGCTTTCTTCCCCAACCCACTTCACCAGCCACAAACACACCTGACGGTGGTAACCAGCTCAGAGTCAAAGGCAGAGCTTGGAACTGGGAACCGGGACTTCAGATGGCTAGTATGTGAGTCTACCCGTGACCCTGGTCATCTGGGTGCTGGGCCCACCAGGTATAGAGGAACCCTGGCAAGGAGGCTGAACTTGGGCTTCAGCTACTGACCTCATAGCATTTCCTCTGTAGCCCAAAGGTATTTAGATCAGGAACACTAGCTTCACAGCCGGCCGGCAGCCAGATAATCTCTTTCTCCCTTTTCAGTGAAAAGGAAAATATCTAAGATACTAGAGAATACAGTAAAATCCTTAACTCCATTTTTTTTTTCTATTTCCACCCCCACCCTCTCCACCCCCTTCTTTCCTAGTTGCAAGGCCGGATAAGCTTATCAAGTGCAGGCAAACTACATCTTAGCTCTGATCCTTCTGAGAAATCCACTGGGCGCCTTGAACGTTTCATTTGGCAGATTGAATTTTGGACACGTATTTATGGGGCTGGGTTTGCCCTGAACAGAGAACTGCATAAATCCCATTACAGCATCTACTTCAGTGTGTTTGGGGTTTTCTAAGCCAGGGCTTTATCTAAGTGGACAGCCCCGGAGTGACCTGCTCTGGCTCAGAAATTCTCCTCTTTTTGCAGATTGTCTCCATCATCATCATTGTCAAACAGTATTTTGGGAGTTCTGGGCATGGACCAGAACTGAGCATGTCCCTGCCTGGCGGGAGACTGCGACAATGTGTCATCATCTGCTGCTAAGTTACAAAGTTACAAGGTTTCCTTCTAAGAACCACTTGACCCCTCCTCTCCCTAATTTCTAACTACAGCCAGGGAAGGTGTGTACCCAGGCCCGGATTGTATCTTCCCTAAGTATCTAAAAATGAGAATGCAACATTACTTGTCATTCTAAAAATGAAAACATGACAAAGAAAAGGGAGCTATAGAAAAAACATAAGGAAACAAGATTTGTATTAGCAACTCTAAGTAAGCCAGCTCTCTTTGAACCTTAGGTTAATCTTTTTTTTTTTAAATGGGATTAGCAACCCCAGACAGACACAGGAGGAATGCCTGAGGCTGAGCCCAGCACACAAGTGCTCAATGTGCTGCGTGCCCGGGGTGCTCATGGAGCCCATCTCAGTTAGAGTCAGAGTCAGTCCTGGCTCTCGCCCCTGCAGGGTTTTAGGGGCAGCAAGGCACAGAGGCCTCTAAGACTAGGGCTGCACCAGGCTGAGGCCTCAGCAGGTGAAGGACTGTTTCCATCCTCCTGGGACCTGTCCTGGAAGCACACACAGAGCTCTCCAATCACTGGCTTTTAGCACAAATAGACTCTGAAGCAGAAAGGCAAGGAAAGTGGCTGGCAGTGAGTCAGAATCCCAGGTAAAGCTAGAAGAATGCCACCCAGCCTTCTGGAACCAGCTTTTTTCCAAGGCAAAGTGCCTCCTCCCCAGAACTCAGCAATCCAGTGTCTAGTCACTTTTCTTCTATCACACAAGCAAGTTTTTAAAAAAGGCAACAGCAGCTGCAGTGAAGGAAGACGTGCACAGGATGAGGGCCCTCCGGGCTATTTCGGGCTCCGTCCCTGTCTGAAGGCGGCTGTGGGTTTAGTTACATCTAAGTTTGGCCTCAGAGCTTGTGAAGGCAAATGTTCCTTAATGAGGGGGGAAAAAAAAAACCCTCAAAGCCTTCCCTGATTCATTGAACTGGTATTTACAAAGTTCCTACTATGTGTCCAGTTTCTCCCTGTGACCAAAGGGAATCTGTTTACTAAAAATCCAGTAATCTCTCTCCAGGCTTTGATCCTCTACAGATGCTCTGACTTTATTTTCAACTTGCTTCGCCTGCCTGTGAGCAGCTGGGGATAGAATATGTGCATTATTGAATGATTTTTATGCACAACAGGAGGCATGAGGCAGGCCTGACTTGGGTTACTTCCAACTAAAGTGGGCGGGGGTAGTAATGTGCCCATCTAACAGATGAGGAAACCAAGGCTTACAGAGGTGAAGTGACTTGCCCAAGGCCACACAGACAGAAAGGAAGGAAGAGATATGAACCAAGGCTGTTTGGCTCCAGAGTCCCCCCCTCATAGCCACCATGAGACCACCTTAACTTTCCAAAGTTTGCTGTGGCTCTGATCTCAGCATTACCATGGTGGTCGGTGTACAGCAGGGGCTCACTCAGTGTACGCTAAATCGAACTTTAAATATGATGGCCGTCATATTTAACACTACTGCTATCATACCCAGCTATTAAGCTATGGGCTGGGAATGAGGGCATTCTATAATGGAAAGCAGAAATAGGAATTTACTCTAAGGAATTTCCTAGAGTTAGAGATAAATGTCCAGTAAGGAACCTACTTCAAATGACCAGAGTGCAAAGACACAGCCTCAGTCTACAATGATTACATGAGAAGATGCACTGGAGAATTATGTAACAATTC
>CAUYQV010053526.1:0-19738 GCA_963574575.1 Galagoides demidoff | reverse complement strand
TCCCAGCTACTTGGGAGGCGGAGGCAGGAGACTCGCTTGAGCCCAGGAGTTGGAGGTTGCTATGAGCTGTGATGCCATGGCACTCTACCCAGGGGGATAGCTTGAGGCTCCGTCTCAAAAAAAAAAAAAAAAAAGGAAATTGTTGCCTCACTAAATTCTCTTTTGCCACCATCTTCCACCACAATCCCCAGTACGCCCTCCTTTTCTCTAGGGGCACAAAAGTCCACATAATACTTAAATAAAAAAGGAAAATGAAGATGGATCAGGTACTAAAGACTATCCTTATTGATATTAACATGTTAGTTGTCAGTGGTATCTGACCCTCCGTTAGGGGTCTGTGGGGTTGGTATTTTTTTCTGAATTTTCTTTCCTATCAAATGTATACCTTTTTTTGTTTTTGTTTATTTGTTTAACATCTTATTAAACAATTGGTTAGTTCCATTGGCTCATGCCTGTAACCCTAGAGCTTTGGGTAGCTGAAGTGGGAGTATCACTTGAACCTGTTGCTATTCCTCTTTGGTGGATGGACCTGCAAGGGGGCAGCATGAGAAAAACACACAGTCACACTCAGTTATTAGCTATGTGTAGGGCTCAGAGGGCAGCAACTCCATGTGGGTAAGAATGGTGAAGAAATGCTGCTGCCTCACACAAAAGCCTCTGGAGTCTTTTATTGAGCAAAGCTAATTATAGAGAGAAAGGACTTTACCTAGGTGGTAAAGAGGAAGGAATAATGAAAAAAGCAGAAGAAAAACATGTTATCATGTAGTCACAAAATCATAAAACAAAAGTAAGAATGAATACAATGCTTTAAAGGTAACCTTTAACTTTTCCTAGCTCTCTAATGATCCCAATCTATGTAGACTTGCCCAGTCAGATATTAATCTTCAATTGCTAAGCTTTCTGTTTGAACTCCTAGGGTGGTGCCAACTAAGGCTGTTGTACAGTGTGGTGTAGGTGGGAGTTATCTTAGCTCCATGGCTATCGTGTTGAGAGTTTAAGAATGTTAGCTCTGGGTGGTCTGAGGTGCTGTACATCCTATTTGAAGCCCAAGACTTCTACAGCTGTGTGCTGTTTGCAACGTGGGAGTTAGGAGAGATGAGGGGATTTGAGGAGCCCCAACTTTTATCTACTGTCTGGAACTTTGGCTTAAACTAGTTTGTATCCTTGATTTTTCACCCACAGAACCTGCCTGGCAACATAATAAGATCTCTATCTTTACTTAGAAATAATTTAAAAAAAAAGTCAATTTGCATTTTGCTTACATTTGAGGTATTGTATATATTCTTTTTTTAAATTTTTATTTATTTCTTTAGTTTTTGAGACAGAGCCTCACTCTGTCCCCTGGGTAAAGTGCCATAGTGTCATCACAGCTTACACTAATCTCAAACTCTTGGGTGTGAACAATCTTCTTGCCTTAGCCTTGTGAGCAGCTGGGACTACAGGCCCAAGCCACCACTCCTGGTATTTTTTTTTCTTTCTGTTTTTAGTAGAGTCAGGGTCTTAGTCTTGCTTGGGCTGGTCTCGAACTTCTGAGCTCAAGCAATCTGCCTGTCCTGGCCTCCTACAGTGCTTGGATTATAAACATGAGCCATGAGCCACCACACCTGACCTTGTCCCAACTTATAAAACAAACAAAAAAGGGTTTTTTTTTCCTTAAGGGAGCATCTTGCTCTGTCATTCTATTTAGATGCAGTGGTGTTGTCAGAGCTCCCCACAGTGGCAAACTCCTGGGCTCAAACAATCCCCCTGCCTTAATCTCTGAAGTAGCTACAGTCTTATACCACCGTGCCTGGCTAATTTTTCTATTTTTTTTGTAGAGATGGGGATCTAAGTCTTGCTCAGTCTGGTTTCAAACTCTAGACCTCAAGCGATTATCCCACTTTGGCCTAGAATGCTACAATTGTAGGCATGAGCCACCATATCTGGCCCCTGGTATTTTTAAAAGTAATATTCTTTGTTTTTGATATTAATTTTCTACAACAGTTAAATCTTTTGAAATTCAGTATGTCATTTTTCTCATTTATTTATTAGGATCTTGGTCTGTCCTCTAAGCTAGAATGCAGTGGCACAATCATATAGCTCACTGCAGCCTTGAACTGCTAGATTCAAGTGATCCTTCTGCCTCAGACTCCAAAGTAGCTGGGACTCAGGCATGTGTTACCATACACAGTTAATTTTTAAAAAAATTTTTATAGATACAGAGTCTTGCTATGTTGCCAGGCTGATTTCAAACTCCTCACTCAAGTGATGTTCTCACCTCTATCTCTCAAAGTGTGAGGATTATAGGTGTGAGCTACTGTGTCCAGGCTAGTTTTCTAATTTCTAGTCTTTACTTTGTCTTTTTCTGGCTGATGTCTTGTTATAAAGTTAGCTGTCAGTTTTCTTAGGATATCATGGATGCCACCCAGTATTCTGTTTTAACTCTTGTGCATGAGATGATGGCCTTTTATATCTTTGATGAAGACTGGGTCTGCAAATATGAATTCTTTTTATGTATTTTTATTTATTTATTTATTTTGGAGACAGAGTTTTATTTTGTCACCCTCAGTAGAGGGCAGTGGCGGCATAGTTCACAGCAACTTCAAACTCTTGGGTTCAAGAGTTTGACTTGGGTTCAAGGCTCTTGACTCAGCCTCCCAAATAACTGGGACTACGGGCACCTGCCACAACATCTGGCTATTTTTTAGAGATGGGGGTCTCTATTTTTTAGAGACAGGGTCTTACTCTTGCTCAGGCTGGTCTTTAATTCCTGAGCTCAGGTGATCCACCTGCCTTGGCTTCCCAAAGTGCTAGGATTGCAGGTGTGAGCCACTGTGTCTGACCTTATGAATTCTTTCTAAAGAGATTATCTTTTGTTTAACTATTTCAGCTAGACTGTGTTGTAATTCAAGTACTTTAAGAAATGTACTTTGTGGCTTGGCACCTGTAGTACAGTGGTTATGGTGTCAGCTACATAAACCGAGGCTGGTGGGTTTGAATGCGGCCCGGGCCAGCTAAATAACAATGACGACTGCAACAAGAAAATATCTGGGCATTGTGGTGGGTACCTATACTCCCAGCTACTTGGGAGGCTGAGGCAAGCCTGAAAGTTTGAGGTTGCTGTGAGCTGTGATGTCATAGCACTCTACCGAGGGTGACATAAGGAGACTGTCTCAAAAAAAAGCAAATGCTTATACACTGTTAAGGGGAATACAAATTAGTATAACCTTTATGGAAAACAGCACAGAGATTTCTCAAAGAACTAAAAGTAGATCTACCATGTGATCCAGTAATTTCATTACTGATCTGCCTTTTCCTTTGGACCTATGTAAAAGAATAGAAGTCATTTTATAAAAAAAGGTACTTGCACACAGGTGTATGTTTATTGCAGCACAATTCACAATTGCAAGGATATGGAACCAACCTAAGTGCCTACCAGCTGATGAATGGATAAAGAAAATGTGCTGTATATATGATAAAATACTTCTCATCAATCAAAAAGAATGAAATCATGTCTCTTGCAGCGACTTGGATGGAACTGGAGGCTATTATTCTAAGAAACCCAGGATAAAAAACCAAGTATCACGTGTTCTCACTTGTTAGTGGGAGCTGAGCAGTGGGTATGCATGGTTGTACAGAGTGAATTAATGGACATTGTTGACTCAGAAGGGGGAGGGTGCCAGTAGAATATGGGATAAATAATTACCTATTGGTATAATATGTACTGTTCAGGTAATAGATAAATTAAAATCCCAGAGTTCTCAACTATGCAGTTCATCCATGTATCAAAAAACCACTTGTACCCCTAAAATCTATTTAAATAAAGTTTTTTAAAAATTGCAAAACCCAACATAATTAATGAAAACCAAACTAACCAGATGTATAAACGGCAAATAACATTGAAACTACCACCCAGATCAAGAAATACAATTTTGCCAGATATCCTAGAATCCTTCTAATTGCACCTGTTTCTGTCCCTTATATGCAACTTCTACTGTGTGTTTTTATTTTTTTATAAATCACTTCCTTTTATTTCCTTATATTATCCAGGAATGCATCCTGGATTATAATTTAGGTTTTATTATTTTTAAAAATAATGATTTTTAACGTCTCAGATAATTTTATGTGCTGAAGAACCTGGGCATGTTGACATTTACAGTTTCCAATATTCTGGATTTTTTTGATTGCAGTTTTATAATGTACTTTAACATAGTCTTCTGTCCTCTGTGCTGTATTTCCTGAAAAATCAGACTCAGCTTCCATACCTTTGGCTAGACTCTAGGTGGTGCTATGTTCTTTTATCAGGAGGCAGTTAAGACTGGTTGTCTGTTTTTGTGATGTTATCTGTTAATGCTCAGCTTCTATATCCATTAATTCACTGGGGTCTGAAAAATGGCAATATTCTAATTTTTTCCATGTATTGACTGGAATATTTCTATGTAGAGATATTTTCTCTCCTTTATTTGGTTATCCAGTGGTATAGTTAATGTAAATAAGCCAAGCTCTGTGGCTCTTGTCTGTAGTCCTAGATACTTGAAAGGCTGAGGTGGAGGATTGATCACTAGAACCCAGGAGTTCCAGGCCAGCCTGATCACATACTGAGACTCTGCCTCTTTAAAACAGTGGTTCTCAACCTTCCTAATGCTGTAGCCCTTTAATATTGTTTCTGTGGGTTGCGACCCACAGGTTGAGAACTGCTGCTCTGAAAGAAACAAATCAATGAGAGAGAGAGAGATGGAGAGGAAGAGATATGTGTAAAAGGCAAGTTCTTTCCATTTACTTACTATTTTTAAAAATCATAGCCATTTATCTTAAAAGGAGACCAATTGTGGAGATCAGTTGTGGTCATTTACAAATATTATATATTAATAGATGTAATTGTATTTGGTTACAATTATTATTGTCTTTATTGAACCTCAGATTGCCTTATCCTTGGCCAGTCGGAGCTTCATCCATTTGGCTCCTGAGTCCTTTTGACACAACCTTACAAGACTTTGATCATATTACTATTATTTTATGTGACGGGATATTTCAGTTTCATCATTTCCTTTCTATTTCAATTCTGACGATTTCTTCAAGAAGCCCTGATTTTTAGTGTGGTATTTCAAGACCACAGTCTAGTCCAGTGGTTCTCAACCTGTGGGTCGCGACCCCTTTGTAACAGTGAAAATACATCCTGCATATCAGATATTTACATTACGATTCGTAACAGTAGCAAAATTACAGTTATGAAGTAGCAACGAAAATAATTTTATGGTTGGGGATCACTACAACATTAGGAACTGAATTAAAGGGTCACAGCATTAGGAGGCGCTAGGAAGGTTGAGACCCACTGGTCTAGTCCCTAGGTATGTGCATTGCTACTCTGCTGGTAATCGTTTATATGCTTTTGTAGTGGATAGAATTACATACACACATACATATCACATAATCATGTATGTGTGTACATATATATTAAAAAATAAAGCACATCAGTAGTTAATAATGATACTTCCATTAACTATTTTGTTAGCTGTAGTTTTTGTAGATGCCCTTTATCAGCTTGAGGATGTTCCTTTTATTTTGTTATGTGTTTTTATCATGATACGGTGTTAGATTTTTGTTGCATGCTTTATATTTATTGAGATGATGATGTGGTTTTTTGTTTTATGTTATTGGTATCACATTTATTTTTTTGGATGTTAAAACAAGCTTACATTCTTAGAGTGAATCCCACTTGGCCATGGTATATATTATAATTATTTTTACATGTGGCTTGATTTAGTTGGCTGGTATTTTGTTGATGATTTTTATGTTCATATTCATAAGAGATAATGTCTTTGTCATTATGGATGTGATGACATTATGGAGTTTTGGCATTAGATAATACTGGCCTCATAGAATGAGTTGGGAAGTGTTCTTTCATATTCCATATTTTGTAAGACTTTGTGAAGAATTACATTTTTACTTTGTTTTTCAAGGTTTGGTAGAATTTACCAGTGAAGGCATCTTGGCCTGGGTTTTACTTTGGGAGTTGATTTTTTAAAAAATACAATTTAATCTCTTTACTTGTTATAGGTGTACTTATATTTTCTATTTCTTCTTGAGTCCGTTTCAGTGATTTGTGTCTTTCTTTCTAGGAGTTTGTTCCTTTCATCTAATTTATTGGCATACAGTAGTTTATATTATTCTTCTGTAATCTTTTTATTGCTGTAAAGTAGTAATACATTTTCTTTTATTTTTGGTTTTCGAAATTTTAGTCTTTTTTTCTTGGTCAATCTAGCTAAAAATATGTCAATTTCATTTTTTTTTCCTTGAGACAGTTTGTTCTATTACTAGGGCTAGAGGTAGTGTCATGATCATAGCTCACTTCAGCCTCAAACTCTTGGCCTCAAACAATACTCCTGTCTTAGCCTTCCTAAGTGCTAAGATTGTAGGGCTAAGCCACCACACCTGGCCTCATTGAACTTTTTAAAGGATCAAAGAAACATAGTTTTGTTTCAATAGTTTTTCTCTATTTCACTAATTTCCCATTGTTATTTGCATTTTATTCTCATTTTGTTTCTTTGATTTTTTTCTCTGATCTCTATTATTTTCTAACTTTTGCTTGCTTTAGGTTAGTATACTCTTTTCAGTGTTTTAAGGTAGAAGGTTACAGCAATGATTTGAGCTCTTTCCTTTATTTTAATGTAAGCGTTTATATCTATACATTTCCCTATGAACACTGCCTTAGTTTTATACAATAAGTTTTGTTATGTTGTGTCTTAATTTTTATTCATTTTGAAGTGTTTTCTAATTTCCCTTTTTCATTTCTTCTTTGATTCATTGATTATTAGTGAATGAATTTAATTTCCATACATTTGTTGAGTTTCTAAAATTTCTTTGTTATTTCTGATTTCATTCCCTCATTGTCAAAAGATATATTTTATATTATTTCTATTCTTTTACATTTATTGAGATCTGTTTTATGGATGAATAATGTGGTCTATCATAGAGAATGTTGTTTGTCTTGAGGAGAATGTTCTCTAGATGTCTGTGAGGTTAGTTGGTTTAGAGTAAGGCTTTTAACATTGGTAAAACGGGACACCATTGACCTGGGGGGGAGGGGCTGACAACAATGCAAACTTTTATAAGCAGTTCTCGATAATCACTTCTCAACAATTATTTGTTTTTTTCACTTCTCAGCAATTATTATTATTATTATTATTATTATTTTTTGAGACAGAGCCTCAAGCTATCCCCCTGGGTAGAGTGCTATGGCATCACAGCTCACAGCAACCTCCAGCTCCTGGGCTCAAGCGAGTCTCCCGCCTCTGCCTCCGAAGTAGCTGGGACCACAGGCGCCCGCCACAATGCCCGGCCATTTTTTGGTTGCAGCTATCATTGTTGTTTGGCAGGCCCCGGCTGGGGATTCGAACCCGCCACCTTTAGGTGTACGTGGCTGGCGCCTTAGCCGATTGAGCCACAGGCACTGCCGTAAGTTGTGTTTCTTAAGCTCTTATTTATTTGGTGGGTATGGGCTCAGGTAGCATAATAAGAATTATGTTTACAATAAATCTTTGACACATACACATAAGGTGGCCTCATCAATGAGTCATGAGCAGACAATTCTTAGTAGAAGTAGTATGGAAAGGAGCAGGAGAAGGAGAAGAGAAGACTGGCATTCACTCATTTATCTATTCATTAATTCAACCCCTGTTTTCTGAGTTACTGCTGTATGTCAGGCACCGTTCTAGGCATTGGGCATGCTGCAAGGAGCAAAACAAATAACCCTCTGTCCTTATGAAATTCATTTATTTGTCATAGGAAAGGATACATAATATATAAGTAAACATATAGCTTGTCAGCTGGCGATAATGGAGGAAAATAAAGCAGAGTAAGGGAGTTAGAGAGTGGTGGGTGGCCAGGCAAGGCTGCTATTTTATATAGTTTGATTAGGGGAGACCTCCTCCCCCCAAGAAAGTGACATTTAGTTCAACCTCTAAAGGAAGTGAGGGAGTACACCATGCGTGGAGGAACGTTCCAGATGAGGGAACAGCAAATGCAAGGTGCCTGACAAGAGAGTGTGCTCAGGTGTATTTGAGAAACCGACGGGAGGCCAGTGCGGCTGGAGTGGATGGAATGAGAGGGGAGAGTAGTGAGAGGTAAGGACGGAGACTGGGAGGACATGCCATGCCAGGCCGCCAGAGACATTGTAAGGGCACTATCTTTGCCAAGAGTGATGGGACTCCTTTGCAGGGGAGGCACATGATTTGACTTAATGTTTTAATAAGATGTTTCTAATTATTATATTGAGAATAAGCTGTAGGCAGCACCAGGAGGCAGCTGGAAGGGTATTGATATAAAACAAGGCAGGAGATATGATGGCTTACACCAGAGGCAATGGTGGGCAAAGTGTGAGAAGGGGACAGATTCAGGATATATTTCCAGGTAAAGCCAATAGAATTTGTTGATGAGGTCGGATCTGGTGGCTCACCCCTGAATCCCAGCACTCTGGGAGGCCAAGGCAGATGGATTACCTGAGCTTGCTCCTGAGCATGAACCAGAATGAGACCCTATCTCCAAAAATAGCTGGGCATTGTGGTGGGCACCTGTAGTCCCAGCTACTCAGGAGGCTGAGGCAATAGAATCGCTTGAGCCCACGAGTTAGAGGTTGCTGTGAGCTATGATGCCACAGCACTCTACCTAGGGTGAGAAAGTGAGACTGTGCTTCAAAACAAAAGAATTTGTTGATGAACTTGATTCAGGGTATTAGAAAAAGGAACCACTTCAAGGTTATTGGCCTGAGTAACTAGAGGAATGGAGTTATCTTTATTGAGATGAACAGAAATATTAGGAGGGAAGAGGTAGTACATGGTAGAAGGTGGATTATACCCTCATATTTTGTAAACCTATTTTTATTCAAAATGGCTCCAGTTCCTGGCCTGATGGTTGCTTTCACTCTGAATTTGTTACTGTACATTTCCTGGAATACTTCTTTAAAAACTATAAATAAAGTGGTCATAATACAACTCATTTTATTCAGATTTTTAAAAAACTTCCTTCATAAGCAGTTGGCTTCCAAATAGCAATGTATGCTGCCAGTTTGGTGACTAATTGGGTTAGAGGTTAACAGCAAGACATTCTTATAAACATCAATGGGAGTGGTGTAATCAAATGAAAGCTTGTATTAGGCAAAGATTCAAAGAATGGGAATGACTAAAAACCATGTTACAAGCCAAGTCAATGTTACGAGTTTTAACTTTGAGAGGAAGGGGCATTAATTACCCTTGGAAATAACTGTCTTAGTTTGATGTTCCCTGCTTAAATTAATATTTGTGGTCAAGTTTTAAAAATGCAAGCATTGCCATCAAATATCACTTTTTAACCATGAAATTGACTACCATTTAAAAATTAGACAGTGTGTGACTTACTTCCTGCTATGGTAATTGGACATTCCTTCTTTGGCCAAAAAAAATAGAAAGTTAAATGTTCCTTTCAGCCAAGAGGACCATACCTCTATCTCCATAGGCCAGTTAAATGCTTCCTACTGCTCTATGATGAAATCAGGTGATGGAATTGGTTAGCTTCCTCTATTGAATTATTTTCTTTCAACTTGGTTCTAATTGAGACTTTGGGGTATAAACTATTTCATAACATCTGAAAGTTTAAAGATCTAATATTTGAATTTTGGGGATGACACAGGAGGCCTCTGTATCCAAACTAAAATATAAATCTCTTTTATTATAGGAAAATCATTCCACACTTCCCCCTCTTTGCCAGTCCCCTTGCTTGCCCCCCCTTTAATGGAAAGGATTTCCTAAGCCAGTCTAGGGTTAGTCTTATTTCATTCTTCTCAATAATATAATTTCTTTTCCATAATCACCACAAAGGCACCAGTAATTAGTGACTGGCAGAGAATAAAGCATTTTTGGAAAGCTATACCTGGAAATTGAGTCACTTTTATTCCTTAAATTTTTTTCACAGAAAACTGTAGTTTCTGTTGAATGAGTATTTACTGTAAAAGCAAATTATTAAGGAGTGGAAATTGTCTATCCAGGCTGGCATATAGGAGGAGTTCTGAACTGGATTGTCTGCTCCTTTGTGTTTTCAAAGTTCTTTAACAATAATTCTTATAGCGCTCAGAGTATTATCACTAATTTTAGGCATCATTCTATTCCACTAGACTGGGGAGTCTTTTATAATATAGTACCTGATATACATTCCTTGAAAGAATATAAAGTGCTCATTATGTGTTTGAGATAGAGTGTGTGCAGGAGCCAGAGTAGTGGGCAAAATGGATAAAGCTCGTTATCATATGAGCTTATAGCCTATGGCAAGGTGGAGGGCAAGGAAACAAAGAGGACAGATAACCACGTGGTTACAAGGCATACAGGGTGTGGTGAGTGCACACATACACACATATACCACTGTATATATTATTATAATATGTGCACTGGGAATACTCAATAGTTACTGAATTAGGCTTTGGGATTATATAGACACTTGAGGTTTTGGACTAGTCAAGAATGGGATTTGTTATTTTTTAAAGGAAAATACCATTTTATTCCTACTCCCTATAGGAGAAAAGGCAAATATGGATTTGTTGAATGACTTTTAATAACCTGACTCAGGTCCTTTCTTGGGTCCATGCCTCTGTACATGTCGCATCTTCATCCAGCAGTGCATACCTGCCTTTCAAGACCAAGCCTAAATGTCCTAAATGTAATCTCGGAGCAACTTTAGGGCAAGGACCATGTCACATCTGTGAAATCCCAGAGCTTGGTCCACCACTTCACATGAAGGCGTCATACAGAAGTTGGTATGATGAACGAATGAATCCATTTAGATTCCTTCCTCAGTGTACGACTGAAACTTCTAGCCTGGCTTTCCCACAAAACAGGTAAAGGAGCAACCTGGCTTTGTGTCCCATTCCTTCATTTTGGGGAGATTTACTCTTTCTCTTCTCAGAGGGTTGTGAGGATCAAATGAAGTAAGAGTTACGCATATTTAATAAAGGAAAGCAGTGAAATCATCATAATCAACATTGATACTGCTGCACCAGTAATTTCTCTTTGCATTACACAGGCCAGAAATATAATTACAGAATCTTCCTGAGGACGTCATTATTCTAGGTTTGACCTAGATGTTGATGCAATGAACAGTTCTCTACCAATTTGTGTGTTAGTTCAGTCAGGTGCTGGACAAAGGCCTCTTTCAGGCTTCTGTACATTACTTCAGGACCCTCCCCCTACTCCCCATAGTACAGACTGCTAATGAATTAGGAGTCATATCTGTCAACTGGCAAGGGACCGCTTAGAGCAGATCCCTGTTGAGTGAGACCTCACTGTTTCTGTGGGTATAAAGAAACCTCTCAGGAGAGCCTGAATGATTCAGGAAATCTGAACTGGGAAGCCAGCGGCTCAGCAGGGGGTTGGCTCTGCTTAGCCAACTAGAGCCTTCTGTAAGAAACTTTTTTTTGGCTCTGGCAGACTTGTTGGAGAAATTAAAAGTCTCCTTTTCAAAAATCAGATCATTTAAAATCTTTTCTGAGTCAGAATCTCAGCAAGTAGTGATGGGATTGGGTTATTGATTAGGTGGAACTGGGCAGCCTGCAGGGAGCCCAGGTTATTTCAGTACCCCATCTGCCCAGCCCCTCACCGCTCACCCTTCCTCAGGTTTCTTTCCCATGCTGGCTTGGAATGGTTTCTGCTTTTCCACCCAGATGCCTTTGTTTATAAGCATTCATCACCACTGCAGCAGGTTCAGAAGCCTGGCAGCTTCCACAGTGATCTTTGCCCTTGGATCTTGTGCTCTCTAGCCTGGGAATTATTCAGACCAAGTGGTCATGTGCTGCTTTCCAGGGCTTCTAGTAGAGGAGACCCTCTTGACTGCCCTAAGCTCAGGAGAGAGACTTCACAGGCTCCCATAAGCTAACTCAGATAATGAGTCAGACATCTGAACTCATCAACAAAAGTGCTCCAGGAAAAAGAAATGATTGACCTGGCATTTTATTATTTGAAAACTCCTGTTTGCTGGCAGTCCTCTATTTCATTAGGGTAATAATAATCAGTGTACGATGCAAAACTCAAGGAAAATTGAATTATATTTTGTGTAACTGTAATATTAAATGTTTTACTCTGCTTAAAATTTTTGAAAGTGTTAATCCTACTCTATAAACCAGTATGTATCTGAATGAAGCAAATATCTATTGTTTGTGCCAGATACAAAAGCTTACCTTCTAATATCCAGGTGTTGTCGCAGGCGCCACAACAAGTCCCAGCTACTTGAGAGGCTGAGGCAAGAGAATCGGCTAATCCCAGGAGTTGGACGTTGCTGTGAGCTGTGATGCTACAGCACTCTACCAGGGGCGATAAAGTGAGACTCTGTCTCTAAAAAAAAAAAAGGAAAAGCTTACTTTCTCTCTCTCTCTCTCTTTTTTTTTTTTTTTTGGTTTGTTTGTTTGAGACAGAGTCTCACTATGTTGCCCCCTCAGTAGTGTCCTGGCGTCACAGCTCACAGCAACCTCAAACTCTTGGACTTAAGTGATTATCACAGCCTCGAAAGTAGCTGGGACTACAGTCGTCTGCCACAATGCCTGGCCTTTTTTTTTGTAGTTGTTATTGTTATTTGGCAGGCCCTGGCTGAGTTTGAACCCACCAGCCCCTATGTATGTGGCCAGCACCCTTACGGCTGAGCTACAGACGCAGAGTCACTTACTCTGTCTTTGGTTAAATTACCATTTACTTGTTAGATAAGTAACTTTCTTGTTTTGTTTTGAGAAAGAGTCTCAAGCTGTCGCCCTAGGTAGAGTGCTGCCACGTCACAGCTCACAGCAACCTCAGACTCTTGGGCTTAAGTGATTCTCTTCCCTTCATCTCCCAAGTAGCTGAGACTACAGGCGCCTGCCACAACGCCTGGCTATTTTTATTGTTGTTTTTGCTGTTGTCATTGCTGTTTAGCTGGCTGAGGCCAGGTTCGAAGCCACCAGCCTTGGTGTATGTGGCCGGCACGGAACCCTACCCACTGAGCTATGGGCACTGCCTAGATAAGTAACTTTTTGAAAGTCTTTTATCTCCTGATGCTACATTTAGGCCCTGAAGAGGCTATATAAAAAGAATAAGACACACCTCCCCTCTTAAGAAGCTTGTATGATTGAATGAATAAAAGTTTTGCATATGAAACAGAATGCTAGATAGTTTGGTTGTAATCATGTGTAATGGTATGTGATTTCAGTTTAAAGTGTGATGAATGCAGGAAGAAAAAGATGAAAAATAAACATTTAGTAAAATCTATTACAGAAGTAGTATTTGTAATATTTGTTGTTCTCCTGTTAGGAGGAATAATTTTGAATCACTGTTTTAGTTGGTGATGAAGAGCCTGGATTTTAACCTTACAATTCTTTTTTTTTTTAACCTTACAATTCTTAGTTCATTTCTGTTATTTGTGTTATGAACTTAACTTTTTGGAGAAAGAAATCTTTAGCTTTAATACATAGTTGTTAAACCTTTAGATTTTACAGCTCCTTTCTTAAAACATTAAGACATCAAATCAGCAAGTATTTATTGAGCACTGACCTTGGGCCAATGCTTGTATATTTTTTTAGTTTTTAGACAACAGTAAAGTAATACTTGAATAATGCCTTTTAGATGACTTTGATAAGTACAAGATGGTGAGTTAAGCTTTTAGCCAAGAACCTTTGTTTTCTCTTGCTGAGTATTTTCACTTTTGTTATGTGATAGAACTTGGAGCTCAAATTGTTCAGACAGTTTCTGTCTAGGTAGCATTCTCACCATAGTCAGGATTTGTTTAGTGATTTATAATTAATTATTATTAGAGAAAAACTTGTGAAGCTTTGTGAGGTCTTTCCTGGGAAATACTACATAGGACTGGGTGGTAGTGGTTTAAGCCTTGTCTCTTACATCTGACACATCTTTCATGATTTTATGCCTGTTTCTAACAGAGATTCTTCACCTCTTAATGAATTTGAATGTAACCATTTATCTTGAATGAAATTAGTTTCTTCTACCTAGAGCCGGGAGTTTAGTTTTCTAACCAGAATGTCTGATCTATGTTATGTGCCTGCCAAAAAAATCCCAAAATACTGGCTGTCTGAGTTCTGGCTAATGTTTCCAGGCGCTCTGTTTTGAAAACACTCCGTTTCTACCCTGTGTTACAGATGCTCTTGCATACAGTGACATCCTGTGATAAATATTTTTTCAGTGGACATAAAGTATTTTAAAAATAAACCAATGGCAATATTATCATTAGTCATACATTGACTGAATGCCACCAGTGTATTCATCATCATATGCAGGATGTAGTCCAAGACACAATCCCTATTTAGTGGTTTCATAGTCTAATTATCTGTGAAATGGTCATGTCAAGAAATCCAAGAAACCATCAGTTGGGCAAATTGTTTGCAATTATGATTAATAACCTGCTATGGATAATTAATAGGGAAATAGATATGGCTCCTAATGGGCTGTTAGTTTCAGATCTATAAGCAGTCTTTGTATATTCAAAAGAATTCACATGAAATAAAATAATAATTCTTATCACTGCCTTCTAGGTTTAATTCTTTCATGTGTTTTAACCCATTCAAGAAAAAAGTGAGCACAAGTAGGTGATAATCCACCTTTCCTTTTTTTTGAGACAGAGCTTCACTTTGTCACCCTCGGTACAGTGCTATGGCATTTTAGCTCACAGCAACCTCAAATTCTTGGGTTCAAGTGATTCTCTTGCCTCAGCCTCCCAAGTAGCTGGGAGTATAGGCGCCTGCCACAACGCCCAGTGATTTTTAGAGCTGAGGTCTCACTTTGGCTCAGGCTGGTCTCAAACCTATAAACTCAGGCAATCTAGCTGCCTTGGCCTCCCAGCTTTCTAGGATTACAGACATGAGCCATGAGGAAGCTGAGACAAGTGAATTGCTTGAACCCAGGAGTTTGAGATTGCTGTGAGCTCTGATGCCATGCCACAGCACTCTAACCAGGGAGACAGAGTGAAACTGGGTGGTGGTGGGGGGTCTCACCCCTCCTCCCCCAATTGGGTCTACACAATGCTAAAATCTGTTTAAATTCAGTTTCCAGATTGGTGTTTTGTGGGTAAAAATATTTACAAAAAGTGTATTTTATTTTGACTCTCATAGAGTTAGCTAAAATGAGTAAGATATAAAAATCTGTATAATTGAATAGAAAATTTTCTCTGACATACAGTTACAATTTTTTGGGTTGCTTTCAAGAATGAAAGAAAATGGTTTCATTTTAATAGAAGCTCTTTATTTGATGTTATAGGAATGAGTTGGTTAATCAAAAAAGTTGATTAAAAAAATTAAAAAAGTACATACTCTATATCTTAAACATTTATTAATATTTTAGCTTTTACAATATATCATGTATTTGCATTTGCCAGTTGTTTGATGAAGGCCGCAGGCTTTTCCTTGAGCATGGGCTGGAGTGTCCCATCTTTTTTCTCACAATGATTTTCAGCCTCAGTTTTTATTTTTTTTTAGAGACAGAGTCTCACTTCTTTATACCCCCCCATCACAGCTCACAGTGACCTCCAACTCCTGGGCTTAGGCAAGCCTCCTGAGTAGCTGGGACTACAGGTGCCCAGTTTTTTTGTTGCAGTTTGGCCAGGGCCAGGTTAGAACCCACTACCCTTGGTATATAGGGCCACCTCCCTACTCACTGAGCCACAGGCGCCACCCAAGCCTCAGTTTTTTCAAAGGCACTTGTAAAGCAATCTAAATGTGGAATTCTTCTAGATTGTAATTTCTCCCTGTATTTTGTAGTTTTCTTCACTATTAATCAAATCTGTCTAAAAACACTCAGAACTAAGTGCCCATAGAGACGGCAATTCTTTTTGTCCACATAGTTTATTGGATGTTGGGAAGCAAAGTTTAATTAAGGTACTTAATTACAGTAACAGGCATAACTGCCATTGCCAGGTTTGAGAACAAACGAAAACACAGAACTCAACAGGTGGAAGTAGCAGTACACGGGCATTCTGGACAATAGCTTATTAGCCACTAGTGTTGAGGATTTTGTGGGGAAATAAAGAGCTGAGCTTGCTGATTTTTATGTGGTGGTCAGTTAAGAGGGCTTTGTTTTCTTTATCTGAGGCTCTTGCCAAATTGGCTCTCCATCCAAAGGGACATTTCCTGTTCCTGCGTGAATTCTTGCTCAAGTCCTGTGTATTCTCATCATCACAGCTCCCCCGCCTCCCTTGCCACCCATGTGGACTGCCTGTACAATGTAGTTGGTTCCTGCCTGAAATCTCACTCTTCATTTTAAAGTTTGCATCAAAACTCACCTCCTTATAGAAGCCCTGTGAATGGACTCAACTTTTAAACTTCTGTCGATAATGTATGTTCTATCTATATAGGCTTAATGAAATAAAACTTTAACAATCTGAATTTTAGTATTATGTATAGCGTCCCATATGTGACAAATGCACAAGTGTTTCTTTAGCCGTATGAACTTAAAATAGAAAATAGGATAATTATTGAGAAACTTAATTTTTCAAACATTAACCCTATCTTTTTTTTTTTGAGACAGAGTCTCAAGCTATTGCTGTGGGCAGAGTGCTATAGCACAGCAGCCTCCAACTCCTGGACTTAAGTGATTCTTTTGCCTCAGCCTCCCAAATAGCTGGGACTACAGGCGCCTGCCACAGCGCCCAGCTTTTTTTTTTTTTTTTTTTTTTTTGGTTGTAGTTGTTATTGTTGTTTGGCAGGCCCGGGCTTGAATTCAAACCCACCAGCTCTGGTGTGTGTGGCTGGCGCCCAGCCTCTATGTTTGTTTTTTTTTTTTTTTTTGTTTGTTTGTTTGTTTTAAAGGAGTAGAGGAACTTACTTACCTTTTAGAATGTGACTTGCCAACTTTCCCCAGAGTATATTGTTGAAGAAAGCAAGTTTGCGGGATTATGTTATATGAAAGCAGGTTGTTGAATTGTATGTTTATACTCTTTCCTCATGCAACTTACAAACTCTGCAAGGGAGGCGTCACACATGGTCAGTTCTTTGAATCTTCTATGGCATAATGGATAGAGAGTCTGTGCTTTAGTACAGCTGAAGTAAGTAACAGGTGCTCAAAAAATGTTGCTTGGCCAAAATATCTGCATCAAATATAGTGATGACTCATAGCTGCTAACATCTTTTGAGATGCTTAAGACATTCTATACACTGTCATAAGCATTTTATATATATCATCTCGTGTAATCCCTATAGTTAATCCGATTTTACAGATGTAGAAGCTAAAACCTGGAGGAGTCAGATACTTGGCCAAGATCACACAACTAGAAAATGTGGTAGAGCTAGGAAAGTAGGGGTCGGAATCATCCAGTGAATGATTTATTTGATTCCAGATTCGGTGCCCTGAATTCCTTTACTGCAAATGCAGTGTGGGTCAGTTACGTTTCAGACACTTTTCCCATAACCACCCTAAATAGAAAACTAAAAAAAAATCCTTAGAAGGAGTTGATTTATGTTAAAAGGGAACTCTTGAGGAAGACCTCATTAGAAAGTGAGAGAGAGGATGGGGGCCAAGCATGGTATTGTCTACTACCCAGTGAGAGAAGTACCTGCTTATGCTGTGAATCCTTTTATTTTATATGTGTAACACCTGAGTGAGGACAGTGTGTTTACTGAACACTCACGTATCATTGCCGGGTGACATCAGGGAGCTGTTTTTTGGGATAGCTGTCCATCTGTTCTCCTCCAGGAACTCCTGGATCCCAGCCATTGCCACTTGGCTGCTGGCTTCAAAAGAGCCTAAATCAGTGAGTTGCTCACGCCAGGGAGAACAAACAGGCTCGTCCCCTTAAAGTGTCTGTAATTATATGACCATAATTAGAAAAAAAACCCTTCTTTATACAGTTTGCAGCTCACAAGGAAATGCTTTCTGCTTATGCACCCATTTTTTCCCCCTGTGTTATTTCACCTGCAGATCAGGAAACAGGTCGCTCTGCCTCATCATCAGCTGGTGAATAGAAAGGGGAAAACCAGATTCCCAGCACGCCCCAGGTTGGCTTCGCGGCCTTGGGGGAATCACCTGCCCCTTCCAGGCCTTTGGTCTGCCACATTATATGATGAGGCTACTATAGTCACATAGGAATTGTTGCATCTGAGAACCTCTGTGTCTGCTGTTAGTTTCTTGGAAAAAAGAGACAACTTCAAAATAAATCATGAGTAGGGTCTACCCATTTCGTGCTTGTGGTCGGGGGTTTGAGTTTGTTGTTGTCATTATAAATGATAACATTGTTTGGGTGGTTCTCCTGGGTACAAAGTGATGTATGTAGCCACTGTTGATTTTTGCTGATGGTTTTGAGTTTGAGTAGGTGTTGATTAATTCATGAGCCTCAACTGCAAGGTAGATGCTCAGTATTGATTAGACACATGCCCCTGGTTGTATGCTGTTAAAAAGGACTCAGTTGTGAAATATACTCCTAAAGCTAAATCAATAAGCTGCTAAAGTTGTTTTTCACCTATAAATGTTTATATTTTATCTCTTTAAACTAAGTGAGAGAGGCTTAAGGAATTTCTGTGATCTGGCCTGTTAAGAAAACTAGCTATATCTTTGGAATGGTAGGCTCAGATGTTAACCATTCCAGGTGAGTATAAATTATTCATGGATACATCTTAGCTGAGGATAACTCTGGCTTAATGGAGGAGATAACAGTTTTCTTTGGAAAACTATCATCTTTGTCTTGGTGACATGGGTAGAGAACTTTGCTCAGGGTACACTTAAGTACTAATAAAAATTTGCAGGGTTTGAGACATAAATCCTCACAGTGTAAGCGTTTAAAAATGTCTGCAGTCTCTGGTACTGTCGTGGTCAGTAATTGCTGAGCACTTAGCTGTACTGGCAGAGTGAATCACTAGGAATTTTCTGCCTTGGTGATTTTTTTTCTGAAGACATTTTCCCCCCTCCCAACATACAGACTTTGTCCAGGCTCATACATGTGCCAGTCTTTACAAAATCCGCTCGACTCAGTAGCTTCTGGGCTTGCCTTCTCTTTCTGAGTTCCCGGAATGGGCCATGTGGACTTCCTGACCATGCCAACCCTCCCTTCGGTCTTTACAGTGGCTTCTCATTTCCTTTTGCATCGTTCACTCCATGCATCAAAGTCAGTTACCAGCAGGGTCTGGATTATCTCATTTCCCTCAGCTGCTGCCTAGGTCCCCAGCCTGCTCTCTCTCCATTCATTCATTTTCAGTTCCTCTAGGTATCACCTTCTTTCTTGACTTG
Source organism: Galagoides demidoff (assembly GCA_963574575.1). NCBI lineage: Eukaryota > Metazoa > Chordata > Mammalia > Primates > Galagidae > Galagoides > Galagoides demidoff. The sequence goes on along the minus strand of CAUYQV010053526.1, from coordinate 551 downwards.
TCTCATTAGTCTTTGGAGCCTCCACCCAACTGCTATCATTTTCTTAGACTCTTTTGTCAACAAATTATCTTTTTTCTTCTGTTCTGAATAACTCTTGAAATCCCATCTTCTCTAAAGTATCAAGTAGAGATTTGCTGATGGCCTCCCCTTCATCTGCTCTGACAATAGCTGCCAGAGGTTCTTCCTCTACTACCCACCCCAACTATAAACTCCCCATTGCTTCCCATTTCCAGAAGGACCTTTGCCTCTGACTTGTATGACATGGCAGTATCCTGTCCTCTTCTGGTCACTGCCCCTAACTTGGAGATTCATAGAAGTGTGAATCTGTAGGGTCTGAGATGACCTGTATGAACTGGAATCTGAGCTCTGTCACATACAGCTGTACTCTTTGGTCCCATTATTTAACCTTTCTTTTTTTTTTTTTTTTTTTTTTTGAGACGGAGCCTCAAGCTATCCCCCTGGGTAGAGTGCCATGGCATCACAGCTCATAGCAACCTCCGACTCCTGGGCTCAAGCGAGTCTCCTGCCTCTGCCTCCCAAGTAGCTGGGAC
>CAUYQV010053522.1:0-28161 GCA_963574575.1 Galagoides demidoff | reverse complement strand
ATGCAGGATTGATTCAGTAAAACTACTGATAGCAGTGCATTCTAGAGAATTCAGTTGATTGCATCAATGTATAAGCATAATATATGGTTAGGAAAAGTATTGAAATATTTATATAAAGCTGTCATCCAATTGGACACCCCCCAAATTTGTTTATATTTAGAAACACACATATATATGCATTCTTTTTTTTTTTTTTTGAGACAGAGCCTCAAGCTATCCCCCTGGGTAGAGTGCCATGGCATCACAGCTCATAGCAACCTCCAACTCCTGGGCTCAAGTGAGTCTCCTGCCTCTGACTCCCAAGTAGCTGGGACCACAGGCGCCCGCCACAACGCCGGCCATTTTTTTTTTTTTTTTTTTGGTTGCAGCCATCATTGTTGTTTGGCGGGCTCGGGCTGGGGATTCGAACCCGCCACCTTAGGTGTACATGGCTGGCGCCTTAGCCGATTGAGCCACAGGAGCCGAGCCTATATATGCTTTCTTTCTGGCTTTTGAATACTATAAATAATCCTTCCATAAAATTGCTGTATGTGTCTTTTGGTAAACATGTGTACAAAACTCTGTTGGTTAAATGTTTAGAAATAGAATTATAGGGTAACAGGCTAGTAATATAGGCTTGACCTTATTAGGGAGTATCAAACAGTTCTCTAAGTTTATTAAAATAAGTGACATTCTTTGGCTTTTGTTCCCCTCTCCTTTTATGGTACCTTTTAAGGAACAGATATCTTTAGTTTTAATTTACATATACAATCTTCATTTATATCACTCTTCATCGTTATCATATTTTTATTTTAAAAAGAATCACTTCATACTCAAATTTATAAAACATTCTGTTATATTGACCTTAGAAATATTTATTTTCCTTTCAAATTTAGATTTATGATTTCCATGAATTTAATATTCTTTCATATGGTGAGGAACAGGCTTCAAATTTTATTTTTCTCATGGCTTATCCAATTATCCCAGAAACATTTAGCAAAAATGTGTACCTGTTCCACAGCTCTGCATGGAGACAGTTCTACAAGGATAGATCTCTTTCTAGACTCTCTAATCTCTCCCATTTATCCATTTTATTGTTACCAAAGCTTTATAATACTATATTGTGTCTGAAAAGCAAATCCTCCTACCTTGTTCTTCTTCTTGAAGTGAATCTTGGCTATTTATTTTCCATTTTCATTGAAATTGTACCGCCTAATTGTCAAGTTTCATGCTTGAATAAACTTGTTGGGTTTTGAATGATGAATCTATGGATTTATTTAGGAAAAACTGACAATTTTAAATATGAGCTCTCTCAACCTATAAACATCTATTGCTTTAACTTTCTTCTAATGCATGTTGATAAAGTTTTATCATTTGATTTGCAGAAATCTTGCACATTTGGCACAGAATTATTTGATATCTTCTAAGTGTAGAGATATTACGTATAGTATTTTTGATAACTCCACTTTTAATGTTGATTTCTTTAAATAAAAATAATTTTTGTGTATTGATTTTGTTCATAGAAATATTGCTAAACTCAACAATTGTGATAAATCATCTGTGAATCATGGAGTTTTTTTTTTTTTTATCCTTCTCTCTTACATTTCTATTTCTTGCCTTCTTCTTTTGATCGGGAGCTTTAGTATAAGGTGGACCAGAAGTTGTGAATGAATGTCTCCTGATCTTGTTTCTGATCTTACTACAAGGATTTCGTTTGTTTGCTTGTTTGTTTTGAGACAGAGTCTGACTCTGTCACCCTGGGTAGAGTGCTGTGGCATCATAGCTCAGAGCAACCCCAGACTCCTGGGCTCAAGCAATCCTCTTGTCTCAGCCTCCTTAGTAGCTAGGTATTATATCCTATCACAATACCTGGCTATTTTTAAATACAGGGTCTCACTCTTGCTCAGGCTGGTCTAGAACTCATGAGCTCAGGCAATCCACCCACCTCTGCCTCCCAGAGTGCTAGGATTACAGAAATGAGCTACTGTGCCATGCCTGACTTCAAGCTTCAAGATTTTTATGCATAAACAGTCCTGAGCTGCCTGACAGCCCTTCAGCCTCTGACAGACCACATCTACAACAGTGGTCCCATAAGACTATAATACCAAATACTTTACTGTATCTTCTTATGTTTATATATGTTAAATATCATACAAGGGTAGGGAACCTGTAGCCTTAAGAAAACTTGCAACCACCCTGGTCCATCAGTGTGGCCTTTTGGCTGAATCCAAATGTTACAGAACAAATCCTTTCATTAAAATGGATGCAGCAGAGAAAGATGGAGCTTTTCTTTCCTTCTCTGGTGCTTAAAACAGAATGCTCTTGAAATCAGAAGCCCACAGGTTCCCCACCCCGGGCGGTGTTTAGCAGACTGTGCCATCTAGGCCTGTGTGAGTGCACTCTGATATGTCCACATAACTGTGAAACTGCTGAATGACACAGCTCTCAGATCGTACCCTGGTTATTAAATGATGCACGGCTGTACTTTATTTTTAATCATATGCATTTTTTTTAGCCTGTGAAGAGATTTTATTTTTATTATGAATGGATGCTGAATTTTGTCAAGTGCTTTTATCTGTGTCATATGAGGTTATAAAATTATCTCCACTCTTACTCTGCTAATGGGGTGTGGATGGAGTGTCCGTGTGTTGACAGCCAGAGGCCAGAGCCCAGAGCCCAGGGTCTGCTGTCCTTCTGAATTCCCACTTGGGTTGCTCATTTTTCTCCACTTAGTTCTTGTAGCTTCTTACTATCTTTTCAGGCCTTTCCTAAACTTAAGATGATTTTTAAAGAATCATTTAATGGGAATGTTGAAAGGGTATGTTACCATTATCTGAAATACGAGTAACCTTGCATTGAAGAAAATGATAAAAAAAATGGCAAAATGACTTTTGTTTAGAAATGATAATAGCTACAAAGGGAGCATATAATGCTGAAGTACTAAAAAAAAGCCCATGTGGTAGAACAAAGTTTCTTATAATAAAGGAGTAAGGATCGGCTGAGTCCTAATTGCAACTGAACGGGGAAACCAGATGCCCAGCTGTGGTTGACTCTCCCCCTCCCACCCTCGACCACAGCACAGACCCTGGGGTCAGGAGACCTGAGCATTATTCTTGGCTTTAACTTTGCCTATGGTACTGAATTTTTCTGAGGTTCCTGGGTCATTCCTTCCAACTTTATCTTGCTATTATCTAGTTTGTATCATGACATCAGATTACAGTTTTTTTCTCTGTTATTTGCCATCTGAAATTTTCTCCCAGTCTCAGCTCACATCTTCCATTCAATACCTTGCTCTGTGATTTTCTATTAGGTCACACTCATTTCATCCTGCTTTAAAATGTCTCAAGAAGTCCTTCGGGATCCATATATTAATAAATAGCCACAGTTGTTTTTGGTTTGCAGGAGAGCGGAGAGCAACCTGGGAATATTGCAGCCATTCATTTGCAAATGATTTAAGAAATACTTCATCATGCTTTATTGTGTTTCATGTGATATAAACACACCTCTCAATTGAATTATGCTCTATATTCAAGTGGGAGGTTAAATTACACTGCAGGCAGAAAGAGAAAAGTACGGTTATTTTAAACACAGTTGGGAAAGAAGGAGAAAAGTAGTTCAGGATTTTATGTCATTCGTAAGAATGTGTAGATAGAAAACCACGCACCAAATCTGTTAGCTTCCCAGCTCCCTCATGGTATTTAAAAACTGAAAACACAGTTTCTCCCTAGTAACAATGCAGGCTCTCTCTTGGTTCCTGATTTCTACATTAACTAACACAGGTGGACCTAACAATTTCTGATTCGTAGACTTATTACTGGGACTAGCTCTTTAGAATTTCTAAGGAGACAAAGAAATAACAATTAAAGCTAATGTAGAAGGCATCTCTGACAAGATGAGAGATGGCTTCTTAAGATCAAGAAGAGAACTTTGCCCTGTTATGTTAGAGGTTGATGATGGTGCTTGCTGCAATCTTGCCTCTACTGGTTGTGAGGGGGCAGACAGGCTTTCCACAAGGCAGAGTATCAGACCAGCTGACCCTGAAGGAGGCCAGCCACGCTCAGGTTCAGGCTCTATCTCTTACTAGATGACATGTGAGGACCTGGAATAATCAGTACAACTTTGAAGAAGAACATAAAGGACTAACACTATCTGACAAATAGATTATTTGACAGAGCAGAGAGCCCCAAATGTGGACACACATACATGTACAGGCAACTGATTTTTCACAACGGTGCAAATGCATGTCAGTGAGAAAGGGTCGTCCTTTCAACAAGTGGGAAAATGGTGCAAGAACAATGGGATCCCGTATGAGAAACCACAGAACACAGAACTCTACTGTGTATCTTACACAATACACGAAAGTCAAAGAAAATTTGACTAATAGGCCTACTTGTAAAACAGAAAACTATAAAACTTCCAGAGGTAAACACAGGAGAAAAATCTCCATACCCTGGTGTGAGGCATATATTTTTTACATATGACACCCAAAGCATAATCTATAAAAGGGAAAATTTGTTAAGTTAGACTTCATAAAAATTAAACATTTGACTGGTGTGGTGGCTCACACCTATAACCCCAGCACTTTGGGAGGTTATAACAGGAGGACTGCATGAGAATAGGAGTTGGAGACCAGCATAGAAAACATAGCAAGACACCGTTTCTCAAAAAGTTAAAGAAAATTAGCCAGGTGTGGTGGCACATGCCTGGAGTCCCCACTAGCTGGGAGGCTGAGGCAGGAAAATTGCTTGGCCCCAGGAGCTTGAGGCTGCAGTGAGCTGTAATCAGGCCACTGCACTAAAGCCTGGACAACAGACTGGAACCTTGTCTCTGAAAAACAAAACAAAACAACAACAAAAACAAAAATTGAAAACTTGCCTTTGACAAACACTATTAAGGAAAGAAGAGACAAACTACATATTGCAAAGAATAATTTGCACATCACAAATCTGATAAAGGACTTGTATCTAGAATATAAAACTTCATATTAATAAAATATGCAACTAAGATAGACAAAAGATTTTAATAGACATTTCACCAAAGTAGTGAAGAGTGATGGGCATAAAAGGTCATCATTAGTCATTAAGAAAATGCAAATTAAAATCACTTTAAATACCACCACTCACCTGCTACAATGACCACTGATCAAAAAGACAGACAATATTAAGATTTGGCAAGGATGAGGAGGAATTGGAACTCTCATACAATGTTGATGAGAATGTGTAATGGTACACCCATTTTGCCAGATAGTTTGGCAGGTTTTTAAAAAGTTAACATATATGGTACATATGATTCAGCCTTTCCACTGCTAGGAATTAGCCCAAGAAAAATGTAAACACATATCCATGCAAATGCTCGCCTGTGAGTACTCATAGCAGCTTTATGTGTGGTAGCCCTAAACTGGAAATAATGTACATTAATAAGTGAATGAACAAACTGTGATACACTCACACAATGAAATACTACTCAGTAATAAAAGGAATGGACTCTTTTTTTTTTTTTTTTTTGAGATGGAGCCTTAAGCTATCCCCCTGGGTAGAGTGCCGTGGCATTACAGCTCAGAGCAACCTCCAACTCCTGGGCTCAAGCGAGTCTCCTGCCTCCGCCTCCCAAGCAGCTGGGACCACAGGCACCCACCACAACACCCGGCCATTTTTTGGTTACAGCCATCATTGTTGTTTGGCGGGCCCGGGCTGGGGATTCGAACCTGCCACCTTAGGTGTACATGGCTGGCGCCTTAGCCGATTGAGCCACAGGCGCCAAGCTGGAATGGTGTCTTTATAGACCCAAGAATATGGATGAGTTTAAGTGAATTCTGTTGAGGGAAGGGAATCAGACATAAACGAGCACACACTGTGAGTTCTAGACAGTTCTACAAAATGCAAGCCAGTCTATCGTGATAGAAACCAAGTCCCGGTTTCCTGGCAATGGAGTGAGTGGACTGGGAGAAGGGGTGGGAGGGAGGGCTGACAAAGGGGAATGAGGACATTGCCCACCTGATGATGGACCTGTCACAACTTACCAGATTATTAGAGTTGGTTTTATATGTGTTAATTTTATTTCAATGATGCCTTCAAAAGCTGTTTTAAAAAGTAAACAACATTAAAAAGTCTGTTATGCAAACCCCAAATAACTAAGGCAAATAACCTTTCATAAGGTTATGGTGACTCTGTAATGACAAATGGAGGGTATTTAGCATTGTACTTGGCAATAGTCAACCCTCCTTAAATAGTGGCACTTTTTAAATTATTGAATTCTTAAAATAATGTGTCTCTGAGGATAGAGTGCTTTTTAAAGCAATACTGCAGATAAAGATTGAGGGGCAGCCCCCTTCCTAGTGTTACAGGCTAAGTTGTGTTCTCCTCAAATGTATATGTTTATGTTCTAAACCCCTGGTACATCGAAATGGGACTATATTTAAAGTCAGAGTCTTTGAAGATGTAATTAAGTTAAATCGGGTGACTAGCATGGGCTCTAATCCAATGTGACTGTTGTTTTTATAGGAAGAGGAGATTAGGATGCAGAGAGAGATGCCAGGGACGCACACAGGGAGAAGACAGTCACCTGCAAGCCGAGGAGAGGCCTCAGAAGAAACAACCCCACCAAAACCTTGGTCTTGAACTTCCAGCCTCCAGAAGGGTGAGAAAATGCACTTCTATTGTTTAAGCCACTCCCATTGGTGCTACTTTGTTATGACAGCTCAGAACAAACTAATTCATACCCAAGGACAGGATGTTTATAAAAGCAGCACTTCTCTCTCTCCCGGGGTGACAGCGATTCAACATGCCTGTCTCTGCAACGCACCGGGGTCTCCTGCACAGAGCAGCAATGGACTGCTGCATCCCAGGGCAGATGCAATGACGAGCCTCTCAGCACTGAGACCCAGGCAGGTGCAGGCCCTGCAGCACCTTCGTGGTGAATGCCTGCTGTGGTGGGAGCACCACTGAGACGGGGCTGCTGCACCTGTGGGCTCCAGGCTCCAAGCTCCTACTTGGGGCCGTTGTCAAGTGCAGCTGAGCCCTGACCTCATAGCATATAATCGAGTGCTCTGTGTGGTGAGACATCAAAAAGGAAGGGAACAAATGAAATCCACAGCTTCCTTCACTCACGGGGGTATTATTTCCTAGTTCATTTATGGCACTTTTCATCTGAAATTTTTATCTTGAAATGTGGAAGTTTAAATATCTTCAATGGAATTATTACACATTTTCTAAGACTCTGGTGTTCTTCTTTGTATAAAGTAAGGCCTGCTCTCTCTCTCTCCCTGAAGATACCATGTCCTCATTTATTTCTGTGCCTTTAAACTTTTCTTTCTCTATAACAAGCCCCTTGAACACCTCTTAGGAATTTTTTTGATCATAAACCAGATTTTTCATTCTTTGAATGCTTGTGCTCTCCAACCCTCATATTAAACTTCCCGCAGAGTGAATCTATGAGTGATCTGTCATACATAAGCACAGAAACTCCTTGGAGACAGAGACGTGGTTTTATATCTTACGCGTAGCCTTCTGGGCACTAAGTGTTCTTAATAAATCCCTGTAATGGCATTCTCAGTGTCTGAAGCATTTTCCTTCCATAGAACTCAACAAGTTTTCCCATAACTCAAACTCACTGAAAAATAGTCATTCACTCATTTATTCACTGGACACATGTCAGTTGATGGGGTTACAAAGTTGAATCGGAAACATTGTTTGCTCTAAGGGGGTTTTCAACTTGACAGAGGGACTCAACGATGTAAATAAATATGTGTTTATAAATAAAAAGTGTCATAGTGTTGACTTGAAGGACAAAGGTTTTTACAGCAGGACCCCTGCTCCTGCCTCAATAGAATACTTTGTAACTCAGATGTGTAATCTGTCTAACTTTGCTGTAGATACCGGCAGATGTGTGGAGCCAGGGGCTTTCCCTTTAAGGAAACTTACTTGCTGGCACATTGTATGACATCTATGAGTATTTTTAAATGTGTCTCACTTATAAACATGTGTTGACCCATAGAGATTTCATAGAGAAACCTGGCCTTCAAAAGTGTGCTGAGCTGAGCAAACTATACGAGTTTCTTTGTAAGCTCTTTCTTTTTTCTTTTCAGTTATATTATGTGACAATTTTGGACTAGCTTTCTGAAGTATATTCTACCTTTCACTAAAAATAAGTATCAATTCTCTTGAAACAACTGGCAGTTTGGAAATACACCACTTTGAAAGCAATCAGCTTCTAGCCTCCAGCTTTTCCCAGAAGGCTCTTCTGACATTCACGATCGCCGTGATCTCACCGTGGTCCAATGCTGAAACCTAAAATATGCCGATTTGTAATGCGGCATCTAGTTCTTAATTACGTGTGATGCCTTTTAAATTTTTTATTGTTTGATATTTTTCCAGTAGTGTTACTCAGAGATCAGGTGAGTTTCTGCAGAGCAGTAACCATGGTTATCCTGCACATTACCTTGAAAATGCCGGGCAGAATATGTGACCCATGTTGACAGCCTGGGTCATGATGGACTCAGGCTCTGCTGGAGAAGGCCTTAACCACCAAGGTGACCAACAGCTTTCAGGTGACCAGTTGCTCCACAGTCAGAAGAGTGGTCTTACCTTGGAGAAAGGTAACTTTACCAGACACCTGCTATGGTGTGCTTTGGTGGCCATTTTCTTAAAAAAAAGGAATTCATAGTAGAAAAGTTATGGATTTTGAAAGAGGTGTTGAAGTCAGAGCTAAAAATGGCATTCTCATAAAGAACAGTAAATCTCCAGAATTATTGACTTCTTTTTCTCCTCCTTGCCTCATTTTTCCTCTCAGGTGGGTCACATCGCCCGAAGTTTATTGATATGCTATCGTCCGACTTCTAATGAATGACCCTCCCCAGATGCCCCCTCCCCAACCTTACTCTTAGGCCAAGAGGAAAGCAAAAAGGAGGGCTCCGTTGGGAAGCTGGGGGGCCTGCACATGGTATGCTCCGTAGAGCCACATCTTCCTTACCTATTTATAAAAATGGATATTCATTTTCTAGCTGAGTACCGCACAGATCACATTTTTCAATATCATTACTAATGAAGCTCACTGTGTTGCTTTGATTGCCATCCGAATGTGAGCAGCTAATTAGATTGATTGTCTATTTGATGCCGGCTGATTAGCTTATGAAAGCCCTCTGAATTCCCGACTTTGTGAGAAAAATGCCCCTGACTTTATGATTGCTGATTGATGCTCCAATTTCTGATTGCCATGTGAATAGACACTTAATAGCTCTGCCACCTTAACAGGGGCTTTGGTATGCATCTGATGAGAGGAACAGAGCAGGGTTCACTGTTTATCAATGTCTTCCCAACATTTAAAGTTCTTCAGAGTGTGAAGACTGCTATCAGTGGCATCTGTGGCTTCCTGACAAGGCCGGGTAAATAACTTCACCTGGTGTGGAGAGCGAGGAGGAGGAAGGAGGCCGGCCGGCAGGTGGTCCGGAGGTTTGGCTCTTCCTCAAGACCAGTTTTAAGAATAGGATTCACCTGTATGGCCTTGGATCTCCTCGAAGGCAATTCGCTTTCAAGAGTAAGTGTGCAGGTAATGCAGCCATAGCCTGGGATGCAGACTCCACTGATTTAGCACTTACATACCTAGGAAGAGGCGAGGAAAACAGAAATTACGAAAACAAGAACTAGTCCTGACAGTTGGCTTGCTGCTGGTACCCAGGAGAGCTGTTCCTTTCTGTGGCAAACTAACCTGCAAAATGAAAACCCTGATTGGACTCAATAATTGTTTAAATTAGGTTTAAAAAGTCCATCTTTCCTACTCTTTGAGGCTGAGTTCAGAACAGTCAGTTGTGGTCCAAGCAAAGCGTCTGCTACACTGGTGTGTGGGAGCTGCCTTCTGAGACAGGTCTAACATCTCGGTGTCTGCCTGAGAGCTGCTGCTACAGCTTGACGAAGGAATGACCTCATTGGATTTGCTGTTGGTCCCATGTTCTTTATTCTGTTTGAGATTTGTTGACTTTCTAGAATTTAAGAAAAATCTTCAGTCTTCCATCTACTCAGAAAATTCTTGACTATTAGTTTTCTATATTATCTTGTGGGATGAGGGGATTCCCTCCCAATGCTCTGGATAGAGACACTGGCTTTTCTTAGGGGATGTCCTCTGTATCTTCCCATCAATTTTACACTTTTTTTTATCTTTATATTTCTCTGTTGCTTTTTGGCTAATTCTTTCTATTTTATTTTTCAGGACCTGAAAAATATCAGACTTTGGGGTTGATTTTGTATATTTTAAAATATTTTTTCTGTTGGTTTTATTTGTATTGAATTGTTTCGACACTGGTTTAGTGATTTCTTATTATTAGCTCATGTTTCTTGAAAATTTATCTTTGGAAAACAATATCTTTGCTTTTTCTAGTTCAGTGGTTCTCAACCTTCCTAATGCCACGGCCCTTTCATACAGTTCCTGTGGCTTGCGACCCACAAATTGAGAATCGCTTCTCTAGTTACTTGGAGGCTGAAACAACCCAGGACCATGTGTTTAGAGTGTTTCAGGCCATTAGGTGGTGTGAGTTATAGCCTCAAACCCATGTGGTTTAGGAATTCTCTAAATTACTTTTTCTTTTTCTCTCTGTTTCACACATTTTAGCCAAAAGCCATGTAGCAAGCCTTCTATAGGAAGAAACCTTTTATGTACCTGTGTCATTCCCTGGGATGATTGCCCTGCAGTGATCTAAGGTGTATTAGGGACTTAATACTGGCACTCTCGGCCTTAAGTACGCCTTTTAATTTAATGTGGCCCATTAAAATCCTGGATCTATCTTTAGGAGAGCGTTACTCACAGTCATCAAAACATAGGAACTACTTAAGTGTCTGCCAATGGAGGACCAGATAAACAAAACATGGCACAAACATACAGTAGAATATTATTTAGCTTTACAAAGGCATGAAGTTGTGATATAGGCCACCGCATAGATGAGCTTTGAAAACATCATGTTAAGTAAAATAAGCCAGTTGCCAGAGGACAAATATTATCATTTCATGTGTATGAAATATTCAAAATAGGAAAATATTTAGAGACAGAAAGTAGATGATAGGCTCTGGGGGCAGTGAAGGAGGGAAGGTGTAGCTGCTGCTTGATGGGTGCAGAGTTTCTGTCTGGGGTTATGCAACAGATCTGGGGGTAGATAGAGATGACAATTGCACAGCCAGGTGAATGCAGCTAATGCTACTCAGTTATAGTCTTAACACACTTACAATGGTATATTTTAATCACAATGTTTTTTTAAAAAAAATTTAAAGCTACATTTCAGCCCCCACTGACCAGCAGATGCCCTCACACAGTGTTCCCTGGCTCCAGCACCAGCTCCCTCAGGGCTTTCAACAATTATGGCTTCTGATTTTTGCCCTGTATTTGCCTCTGCCTTAAGCATGCTTTAAAAATATTTTTTGAGATATGTCTATCTCATCCAGTAGGGAGGGGCTCAGTTAAAATATTTATTAGAAACAGCATCTCTCTGGAAAAATGTGCAAATCCAAAAGCACATATATGGTGGTTGGGAGCAAAGGAAGGGGTTATCTATTATTTGCACCAGGCAGGAGCACATGCCCAAAGAGCGTTGGGTAGGTTTGCCCAGTCACATCATTCAATCTGGTCTCCACAGCCCAGACCCCCCCAACATTGAGCCTCATCAAAGGATTCAGAACCTCATGGTTACAATTAAAACCCACTCATCCCCAGCTGCCTTCTGATTGCTCTGGCCATTCAGGGGGAAATTCAAAATCTGCTCTTTTGTTCCTCTCTTTGGCTCAGTAATTATATTTGCTTGCACAAAAGGCAGACTGAAGGCTAAGTCAGAGATTTGTGTGGTGCAAGATGTCTCAGACTGTTTTCTCTCCCTAAATGGAAGATGAGGATTAATTCCTTTATTCCTCAAGTAAATCAGTGTGGATCCATTGGCATGCTGCTAGCAAAAGTGCCTTGATCAAATACATTTTTCACAATGTACAGACTGCCAACTGTTGTTACAGCACTCCGGAAAGCACATTTTCTTGACTTTAGCGTCAGTTGTGTTGACTTTGAATTTAGAGGGGGAAAAAAAGCCATTAACCTCCAGAAATTATAGAAAAATGGTGTAGCTGTATGGTATGGCAAAGTAACGGCTCAACAATTATATGCAAATGAACGCAGATACTGGAGGTCTCAGAGTGCAGACTCTCTAGCTTCTCAAATGATTCCCTTGCCATAATCTTGTTAATAGTAGAGCACATGTTGAGTCCTAGTTGGCCTCTTAATACTTTAGTAAGGATGTAGTAGGATTAACAAGCCAGCCCACTCCGTGGCTTTTTCAACTGTGTTCCTGGGAATAGCCAGTTACGTGAGAGCCCAAGGTATTTTAAACAGACTGATTACATGCATTGATTGATGATTGGATTCAGAATAATTTTCTTTCCTTGGATGAGAAAAAGTGACATTATTGACCCTGTTTGTTCAATCAAAATGGTAATGCAATGGAAAGCATGCCTGCCTGCAGCACTGGCAAGGGGGGGGGGGCGCATCTGAATTATGCAAGGTCTGCCTCTAAGCTGTGTTTATGAATACAATTGATTGACATTGCCTCTGCCCCTCCCCAACCCACAAGCATCCACACGAGCTCCTCTTATTATAGATAAACAAGACACTGGGATTGCAGAAATGCTTTCACTCCATATTTCATTGGGAAGATAATCACTACTATTCTTTATTTGTGGTTAATGTGCCATTATGTGTAAAAGGGAGAAAAATGATTAAATGTCATGTATTATCAGAAGCACTCAGAGCCTATACTTGGTAAAGAAAGTTGATTACTTAAAATATCTGTCAAGAGAGTGTTGCATTCTCTAGCTCACTTTAAATGCTTCTCTAATTACAAAGTGTGTCATTTTTCTCCATTTCCTCCATGTTTGACTACCTGTTCCAGAATTGCCTCCTTGACCTCCATGAGCAATTCATCCCTTTCTTATCTCTTTCTTAATAAACACTCCAAAGTACACAGAATCTAGAAGGCATGTTACCTAAAAACAAAACAAAACAAAACAAAACAAAACAAAACAAAAAAAGTTATGCAGTGTGAATGGAGAGAGAGATTTGTAATAGGATTGACTGGAGATGGGGCGAGAGTAGGATTCAAGAGGGGAAAAAAGATGAGAAATGAAAGCAGAAACAATCTAGTGGAAAAGTGTAGCTTTTTATTTTTGTACAGAGCTGGCCCATCTTCTGAGAAATGTACCCTCATACTCTGACAAAATTATCTTTTTCCAGACCAATAGTATAATGCTATTGTGGGGACTTCAAGTTTTTAAAGACCTTGCTTGCACTGTTGGCCACAGTTGATTGGTCCAGGGATGGTGACACGCCCACATTGCAATCATGTGTCTCCTTATTTTGAATCAAGTTCATTGAGGCAAGTATCAATCTTTTTCTCTGTGGAGAACCTGCAACTTATAAACCCTGAAGCCATCATTAGGCAAGGTTTTAGTTGTATCCTGAACACCATAAGGAAGGAGGAAACTGTCATACAGAGAGAGATAAAGGGAGGTGAATTAAAAGCCTGGGTGGTATTTGAGACCACACAGGCATCTGGTCATCTCTGAGACCCAGAGGCAATCTGACCCCTTTTGAAGCTTGTCTATTTTGTTGAAACTAATTAGGCTTATATTTCTTGCACTTTCAGCCAAAAGTCCTAACTATTAGCACAAAAAGAAATTTTCCCTGCCTAGCTAGAAATGTTGCAAAATAAGTTCTAAGGTTTTGCCCCTATTCCAAGGTTTGGAGAATTTTCCTCAAGGCGTAAAAATTATTTCTGATAGCCTGAGAATAGTAGGACCTTGTATCTCTCTATCTAAAAAAATATATTAGCCAGGTGTGGCACCTGTAGTCTCAGCTACCTGGGAGGCATGGGTAAGAGGAGCAATCACTTGAGGTTACAGTGAGCTATGATGAAGACACTGTACTCTAGCTGGGGAAGTGGGGAAGAATTTGTAAAAATTGGATGGTGAAAGCAGAAGTGATTCTATTTCCTTGTATATATTCCCATTTTTGCAATTCTCACTTATATAACTGTTTGTTAACATCTATATTCCTTATACATCTGTGAATTTCTTAAAGGCGGGTCTATATCTTCAGATCCTAGAATAGTTTTGGGCACAACACTGGTTTCCAAAAATATTCATTCATTGGTGTTTAATTGAGCATCATTTTCTCTCCTCACAATTTTGCGCTGAGCCCTGACTGAATTACTAGGTATTTTTCTTTTTTAATTTTAATTACTGGGTATTTTTCTCTCCCCCTTTTCTAGGATGTTTCACTCCTCCTGTGTCCACTGAAGTTCCAACCTTTTGTTCTGATTCCCACCCTGGTAGTACTGAATCTCAGGAACGTCCAGGGACCCAGATAGCTTTGCTGCTTTGGGAGGAACAGCTCCTTTACATTCTGTTGTGTCTCTCTGCAGAAACAAAGTCCCAGATTTGGAAAGCAACAGTGAAACTCCACAGGTAAGAAAGAATGTCAATCCCTATTCATTCTATTTACCTGGTGGGACATTTGGATGGTTTATCTCAGCAGGCTTCTGTTCAAAGAACATCTGTTAGCTTTTCCAAATCCCTGTAATGAAGACCGCGTAACATTACAGCTCTCTGGAAAAAACACAATTATTTAAACCACAAGCCCATACCTCCTCAACTTCCCATGTATTATAGAAACATAGCTTGGAGGAAACATTTTTTAAGCATCTACCGTAGATGTGGTTTCGAGTTCATGTTTTCTCATTCAATATCCCCTTTATAGCAAGGAGAACTGGTGCTCAGAGGGTCAAGCGTTTTACCCAACATTCATAAACAGTACTTCGTAGAGCAGGACATCTCAAAAAGGCTGAACTTCTTTACATTTAAATCCTCAGAACATCCACGGTCTTCACTGTTATTAGGTTCTCAGTGAATGATACTGAAGCAAAATAATCCTAGCTTTGCATCTAGCTGTCTTCTATTACGCTACATGCTTCTTGCAGGAAGAATAAAATGTTATTTAAATATTTAGAGGCACCTGTAAAACTCTGCATGGTTGCAAATAAGATTGATTAATTTGGTTTTTTTTTAAATACTGAACTTAAATTTCACTGTTACTGAGACAGTATTTTAAAAATCTGACTGTTTGCCTTTGTACAAGATCATATCTGGATACCTCCGTCTGAATCCATCAAAATGAGTTAATGGTGGGTTTGAGGACAGGGGCTGTTTCCTATTTTTTCTAAAAACACAAATCAATAGTTATTAATTTTATAAGGTTGTATAGCTGTCACCGTAATCCACTTATGGAATTTTTTTATCACTCTATCCACTTCCCTTGGGCTCATGTGCAGCCTGCCTACACTGCACCTTCACCAGCAGATGTCCTGCTCTGCTAAGTACTGTTTATAAATCTTGGGTAAAACACTTGACCCTTCTGAGCACCAGCTCCCCTCCCCTCCCCTCATCTAGAGGCATCCACTCATCTGCTTTTTGTCTCTGTGAATTTTTTTTTTGATAGTTCATCTAAATGAAATCATAGTCTTTGGTTTTTAGCTTCTTTCACTTACCATACTCTTTCTGAGATTCTTACATGTAATACATACATACCCAGGTAACATGTAACAATATTTTATTCCTTTATATTGCTGAATCATTTATTGTATGAGTATAGACCACATTTTATTATATTATCTATTTACTCTTTAATAGATATTGGGATTGTTTAGTTTTTAGCTATTATAAAAATGGTTCTATGAGTATGTAAATCATTGTATGGACACATTTTATTTCTCTTGGGCAGATTTCTGAGAGCGGAATTGCTTGATCAGGTGGTAAGTTAACATTTTATTGTTTAAGAAACTGTCAACCTGTTTTCCAAAGTGACTGTACTACCTTACATCTCTACTAGCAATGCATGATGGTTCTATTTTTTTCATAGTTTTGCTAAAATTTAGTATAGTCAGATATTTGGGTTATAATTGTTCTTCTGGGTTTTTAATGGCATCTCCTTAAGGGTTTAATTTCATTTTCTTAATGACTCATAATATGCAGCGGCTTTTGATGTGCCTATGAGCCACTTGTTTGCCTTCTTTGGTGAAGCCACGTGTACATCTTATAGACAAGCCTTTGCCAATTTGTAGAAATAAGTCATGTTTCCTTTTATTTTTAAGTTATCATATGTTTTATATCATACCATATTATGATATTATCTGATGTCATTAAATTATTACATATTGTGTTCTATAGTATCTATTATGGATAAAAGTCTTTTTCTTAGTAGGCATATGTTTTCTAAATATTTCTCCCTAATCTATTCCTTATCTTTTTATTTTCTTAATGGTGTCTTTTGAAATGGAAATGTGTTTTATCTTAATGAAGTAAAATTTACCACATTTCTTTTATGACTTCAGCTTCTGGTGTTGTATAAGAACTCTTTGCCTATCCCCAAATTTTGAAACAGTACTCCTATGTTTTCTTTGATGAGTTTTATAGTTTTGATTTATAAAATGGAAATCTAGTCAATGATCGACTTTAAGTTAATCATTGTGTATAAAGTTAGGTTAGCATCTGAATTCATCTTTTTATATGTGGATGTCTAATTATACCAGTACTATTCATTGGGAAGACAATTGAATTGCCTTTGCCAAAAACAATTGCCTGTAAATATAACCATTTATTTCTTAATTCAGACCATTTAAGTCTTAATTCGTTTTCATTGACCTCTGTGTTTATTTGTAAGCCAATGTCTGCCACACTTACCATCTAACCTGTCATTTTATATTAAGTTTTGAAATCTGGTAATGTGATTTCTCTATATTTGTTCTTTTTTTTTTTTTCAATTGTCCTGGCTATACTGGGTGTTTACATGTTCGTATAAATTTAGCTTGTTATATTCTACTAGGAAAAAAAAAGCTCCTGCTAGGATTTTGATAATGATGGCATTAAATCTATAGGTTAATTTGGGGACAACTACATCTCAAAAATATCAGGTCTTCCAATTTAAGAACATTGAGTATCTCCTCATTTATTTGACTTAAACTCATATCAGGAAATAGTTTATGTGATTTAGTATAGAAATCTGGTAATCTTGTGTTAAATTTATTACAAGGCATACTATTCCTTTTTGTGATATTCTCAATGGAATTGCTTTTGATTTTATTTCCTGATTATTCGTTATCATTCTATAAAAATGTATATAATCTATATCATTTGTGGGTATTAATCTTATACCTGCTGTACTTATTTATTCATACTAGTAGGTTTTGTGTGCATGTGTGTCTGTTTCTTAGGATTCTCCATATTTAAAATTTCATAACCTGTGAATCGAGACAGTTTTATTTCTACACAGAAATCTTCCTTAAGGTACTGGTTAGATTTGTCAGTACAACATGGAATATAAATAGAGCAAGCAGACCAGAACATCCTTTCCTTGGTTTCTAACCTTTGGTGGAAGAAGGCCTTCCACCATTAAGAATGATAAAGGAAGGGTTTTATATTGTTAGGTTCAGGAAAGTTCTACTTTTTTCCTAATTTGTAGTGAAATTTTATTATGAAAGAGTGTTACATATTTTCTCATAAGCTTTTGTGGCATTTATGGGGATAATTATATGTGTCCTTCCCTTTATTGTATTAATGTGGAGGTATATTATAGTGTTGGATTTCAGATATTCAACAAACCTTGCACTGATGGTGGAAATTTCACTTGGTAATGATGAGTAATCCTAATGGTACATTGTGAAATTCAGTTTGCTAATATTATGTTAAAGATTTTTGAAATTGTATTCACAATGGCTACCAGTTAGTGGTAGTATTTTCCTGATAAAGCATTTTTAAGGTTCGGTGTCAAGGTAAAAAAAATCTCATATAAGGACTTGTGAAGTGTTGGTTTCTATTTAGGGGAGAAAACTTGGGAAGGCATGGTATTAATTCTTGAAATCTTTGGTATAATTTTCCAATGAAGCTACTTGAGCCTGAAATTTTCTCTAATAGAATATTTTAAATCGCTAATTACATGTCTTTATTGTCTACTCAGACTGTTGTT
This sequence comes from Galagoides demidoff, assembly GCA_963574575.1. NCBI lineage: Eukaryota > Metazoa > Chordata > Mammalia > Primates > Galagidae > Galagoides > Galagoides demidoff. Next base: position 10,146 of record CAUYQV010053522.1, on the reverse strand, counting down.
CATTCTGCGAGGTGAATGTCGACAATGTGTGCCTTTCTAGGGCTTTGTCCATGTACTCTAACTTCACTAATTTGCTGGGATAATTAATCTGGTATATCCTTATAATCCTTTAAATATCCATAGAGAAAACAGTGACACCCTTTTCTTTTTTAATTATTAATTTTCATAATTTGTTACTTTTATTTTGTTAGTTATTCTTGCTAAGAGTTTATACATTTTATTTTTAAACAATAAATATTTGGTCTGTAATCCTAGCACTCTGGGAGGCTGAGGCAGGTAGACTGCTTAAGCTCAGGAATTCTAGATAAGCCTAAACAAGAGTGAGACCCAGTCTCCAAGAAAAATAGAAAAATTAACCAGGCATTGTTGTGGACTCCTGTCGTCCCAGCTACTCAAGATGATGAGGCCAGAGGATTGCTTTAGTCCAGGACTTTGAAGTTTCTATGAGCTATGATGTCACAGCACTCTGCCGAGGGCATCAGAGTAAAACTCTGTCTCAAAGAAAAAAAGAAAAAGAAAAGAATAAATTTTTGGTTTGATTGATTTTCTCAGTGTATTTCTGTTTTCTATTATATTTTTACTCTAATTATTATTATTTATTTAGTTCTTCTTGCTTTAAGTTTTATTTGCTCTTCTTTTTTAATTTTCTAGGTTGTGAATAGGCTGCTTGATTTTTGATTCTTTTTTTCTGACATAGACATTTAAAACTACAGAGTTCCCTATAAGATTTTAACTGAATTTTATAAATTTTGATATTTTATTTTCATAATTTCAGTAGTTTAAACTATTTCATGATTTTTCCTTTGACCCATGCAGTTCATAAAATATATTATTTATTTTCAATTCATTTTTTCTGCCACCTGCATACCCTCCAGCTCTTATTTATTTTGGTCGGGAAAGAGGTTGGTGGGTTGCTTGTAATTATCTTACAGTATAAAAAGAGAAAAGCATAAATGTGAACTCACCTAATGATTTCATTATCTATTTTAGGTTACATAAAATAATTAATGTGGCTTTGTTTATCTTTTGTTTATAATTTTTTGGGGATGTGATACTTCTTGAAGCAATCTCCAGGATGAAGTCCAGGGTTCCTCTTGCATGTCTCACAGTACAAAATAGTTTCTCTCATTCCCCTTTTCTCATTTTTTTTATGCTGCGAACCATGCAATCCTTTGTTTTTTTTTTTCCATTTTGCATTATCAAATGCATCTGTCCATTTAGCCTTTCCTCAGTGTCGGAAGCTCTTCCCTTCTTTCTTGAATTTCTGTTCCTCACGTTGCTCTCATGCTGAGTGAAGAGATTTCTCCTGTAAGAAAGGTGTATGTGTACTTTTTCTCCGCCCTCCTGATCTAATGAGTAAAGGATATAGCTATTCACAACTGCAACTACCCTTGGCCAAAAGAATGATTATATTCATCATGTGTAGGACCGCCTTATAAATCTGCCACATCTATGGGACTGATCAGCTCTCTCCACTTTGCTCATAAACTTTGTGTATTCTAAAATAACTCTGGTCTTTCAGATTTAATGGGCTATTTCTTCCTGTAACCACTGATCACCTGTGCTTGAAGGCCAGAGAATGTCCTCAACATTGTCACTAACTTCTTGTCATGGAATAGGAGGCACATCATTTTCATACCACATAGATAGAAACATAATTCATATTTCCAAAATTTCTTTTTCAGATTGGGATATTTTCACACTCTCTTGAAAAAGAATGCTATTCTTTTTTACTTGAAAATCCTTCCTAGAAGCCATAACTCTTCCTGTTATATGTATGTTCATTTTATGCAATTCCTGAGCTAGTTGAGGGCTTATGTACAACCTGGCAGTACAGATGTGCTAGCCGGAACCACTCACATGTGCTCTCAAAACTTGTGCCAAATGAATCACTATGCAAGACATAAATGGCGAATAAGACTTTCTGTTGCTGTCTTGCCATAATAGGAAATGTGAGAAACACATAACTATTTTCTGAATTGTACAGGGAAAAAATTCGGTGATCCTACTTTGTAGGTTTCTTCAGATTGTAGCACCTGAATTTAATTCTTCCTCTGAAACCTACTGTGCTCTCATCTATAGCCACACTTCCTCCTGGTACATAAAGTTCTTTGCTCTTATTGTAAATAAACTTGGTAACATTCTCACCTTGCTCCCTCGGGTGTGTACTCTGCCCTGAGCTGTGACAGGAGGAACTAAATACAACATCTAAAATACCTGGAAAAACAGAGATGAGAGAAAACTTTCTTGAAGAATGAGGTTCGGTGTAGCCAATCTTTGGTAAAATGGTCAATTGTGCTTCAAATTCAGAGGCATGACAGTAGTACACCAAAAAAACAACAACTTCATTTCTACTGACAAAACATCCTTCCATGAGTGTTACATTAAGTATTTTGTTAGTGGAGTCACATTCTGTATTTTTTCCTCTGTACACGTATTTGTTGAGGTCACAGTTGCATCAATAAGATCATCTGAGAAAAGGAGCTGGAAATGTTCAAGTTCATTTTTTGGCTAAGGGCTTTGAGGAAGGGTGAATCGCTGTTGTGTGACCGAGTACAGGAACACTCCAAGATTTGCCATCACCATGAGCGTCATCATAAACCTTCCAGCTCCTGGTTATGGGTTGCATATCACAGTCACTTTCTTCCTTATCCCTAGTGTCAGATTTGCTGGAACTAGTATCACCACACACAGGCAGAGTTTCTTCATACTCGCTTTCATCACTAAACTCTCCTTCAACCTCACTGCCCTCAAAAATCCATGTTGCAATATTATTGTCACTTACACATCTTTTCCTGGCCATTTTTCTACAACCACAACACATGAGAATACAACAGCATGTCACCTGCTTATATCAAAACACATGGCCTGCCCAGAAACAGAAAGAGTAATCTGTTGGCTAGAGTCTAAACTATGTGAGAAAATGGTGGGTTAAGACAGGCTCCAACAGCAGAGATGATGAACAAATACAGCAAAAATAAATGTCTATAATAGGGCTGAGTACATTGGATACTTTTTCTTCCATTCTTGGGATACTTTGCTAAGAAGAATATTTTCCAGCTCCATCTTTCTTTAGAGCTGCATAGTATTCCATGGTGTATATATACCACTATTTATTAATCCATTCATGGGTGGATGGGCACTTGGGCTTCTTCCATGACCTAGAAATTATGAACTGGGCTGCAGTAAACATTCTGGTACAAATATCTTTGTTGTAGTGTGATTTTTGGTCTTCTGGATATATACCTAGTAGAGGAATTATAGGATCAAATGGCAGGTCTATTTTCAGTTCTCTAAGTGTTCTCCAGATATCTTTTGTGCAAGGTTTCTTTATCCTGCCTCATCTTTGGGGTACATCTTGTGCTCTCTGTTGTGCTGTGTTCTGGCCCTTCTGATGTACTGGGGTCAGGTTTGTATGCTAAGATAGAGCACACTAGCTTTAGAGCACTGGGAATATTGGTGAACACGCCCAGCTTATTCCTGCCCTCAAGCTTCCTCTGTACTCTTTTTTCCATCTGCAGTGATGATCTCCGACCTGTCTGCCTGGCTACCTTTTAATCATCCTTCAAGTCCTTAGTTTTGATGTCACTTTCTCAGGGAAGCATATCAAATCCCTAGACTAGAAGAGGGCCTCCTATTCACTCTTGGTATCAGGACTTTGCTTTCAAAGCCCTTAAAATTATGGAACCAATGGCCTCATCACCTCTGGATCACATTGCTGAGTATGGTACTTAGCATGTGTTAGATGCACAGTAAATGCTTATTAACTGCATGAATGAACAGCCATTTCCTCAAAAGGCTTCTCATGGAATTCACGTATGGATTTGGGGCTCTCCCAAGAACCCTACAAGGCAGTTCAGATTGCTGGTTCTCGGTCAAATACCAGGACTGAGTGAACCAGCTTTTTTGTAAGCAAAAATGAGTGGGTTGCTGGCTGTTTTACTTTGTCACATTGGCTTGGAGGTTATGGCAGAAGCCCCTCTTTAGAGCCACATCCTTAAGGGCCGTGTTGTGCATAGAACTTCCTTATAGATGAGGCCACCCAATGCCAAGCTTCTGGTGATCTAACTCCTAATTAAGCACTATGGACCAGGAATTAGCTCACCAGCCCAAAGCTCTGGTGAACTGCCTTGCACTTTCTTCCTTCTTGTCAAGCTCCGGCTTGTCACCCATCTTTGTTAGCCTCTTTAAATCCATCCTGGTCCAATCTCAGCCACTGTCACCCCTCAGGACCTTCCCCAGACTCCTACAGTAGCAGTCCAACCTGGTTGGCATAGATGTATCTGCTGCTTGTCAACTGTGTGATCTTGGGCAAATTCCTAAGCTCTCTGAGCCTCAATTACTGCCCCTCTGACCTTAATCACAGGTATCTATCCTTTACGAGGTCATAGGGAAGGCCAGGCAGACAAACTGCCCACACCCTGACTATGGGAGGGCCAGGAGAGGGTTTTACTGGTCTGCAGTCTAATTGCCCCTTGAGGACTGTGTGAAAATGGGCAAACTCATTCTTGATAGGGATGTCAGGAGTCATACGGTGCTAAATAGTGGAGTGGCGTAAAGCCAGCTGTGTTCCCAAAGCCAACACAAGAAGTTGAGAGAGGACAACCTTAAGGTGACTCCGGAGAAGAGAAGGGTAAAAAGCAAAAACCATCCTTATAAGCTAGGATTGCTGTTCCGTTCCTCTTTTGTGAGTTGGGGTAGGGAAGGAAAAGAATTATTGTAATTGAAATCCATTCAGGTTTGCATAATAAAATCTTCAGAAATAGATCAGAGGAGGCACTTAGCTTGGGGGATGGGTTGGAAAGAAATAATTTGCCCTTGGGTGCAATAGCATGATTGGCTGCTCCCTTGGTTTTATGAAGAATAGCACAGTATGTATCGTCTCCTTGGTATTAACTGCCTCAGAATAGGAGGGAGGAAGAAAAGAGCCGGGATCCAGAAATGGCATATGACCTTTACTTCTTGTCTCTTCTTCAAATTCTTATTAAAATAGGTCCAGTTTTCCTTGCATTGCTTCATTAGGTAAGTGAGTTATTGAGTTTGTAGCGGTTCTAGTTAATTGCGCTGTTTTAACATGGTTCCCCTGGAGGCTGTTAAGAGCTTTAAGGGGGTGAGCTACCCAGCAGCGTGTAGGTGTGTGGTGTGTGTGTTAGGTATATGCATGCATTTTTACCTTTTCAACAGTGACAGCAGTTGATAACAGGTCAGTGCTTTATAGAATACTTTTCTGTCATCAGCAAAGAATTCTAAGTGAATCTGATGGGCTCCACATGTCAGGAAGCATGTGGTTGCCTTGTGCTTCCTCCTAACAGCGAAAAAGTGTGGATTAGAGCTCCCACGCCCCCTGCCAAGGTTAGAAGAGGGAAATGGCTAAGCCTTCCCTGAAGTCAGAAAAGAGGCAGTTGAACCAACATAGACAAAACAGAAACATTTTCTTAAAGTCTCCCTGGTAGGCTGTGGTAATGACATGGCATTGTTTGGAGACAGCTTTTATTGGAGGGCCTGCTATGTTCAAGATACAACGAAAACCTAGTATGTGACAAGTCCTATGGAAACAGGACAAAACAGAATATTTGTTCTGGGGGCAGGTTGCTCTTTCCTTATGTTCCATCTCCAGATCCTTTTCCTCTACCTGTCCCTCAGACGTTCACTTTCAAGTGGGTGTCTTCCCTGAGCTCTTTTTTGTTTTAAATTTATTTTCACTCTGGACATTCTCATTGTGTGATCTCATCTACTCCATGCAGCTTTAACCTTTACCTATTTGCCATTGACTCCCAAATCGTCAACCCAATTTTTGCTCCCAAGCTCTACTCAGCACAGCTAATAACCAGCAGACAACTTCACTTGTTCAAAACCATACCCATTCCTTCACTGTCCCAGTGTTTTCTACTTTTCTGTCCTGGTAAATGACACCACCCTCGATACTGTCAACCACTACAGAAATCCATATTTCTGATACTTCCTATATGTAATTGGTCACAAGTCCCAGGAATTCTACTTTAAAAAAATCTCTACTCAGTTCTCTTCATTGCCATTGTCTCTGCCCTCAGTACCTCTCTTTACGAGTCTCTCTGCTTTAGTGACCCAATTCTTCTATCCCCTCAGAGTTTCAAAGCCACCATGTGGATGAGAGAGACACTCCCAGCCCTCAGTAAATCTACAGTTTGAGGGAGGAGGAAATAGACATGGAGAAGAAAGCAATTTTGCAGATATTTCCCATAAAACCATATGAGCAATTATAGAGACATACCAAACAAGAGTACTTCATTGTTAAAGAGAAGAAGAGAACAAATATGCTTAAAGAGGAAGACACTTCTGGTGGAAGGGAGGTGATGACACAGGTTAAATCAAAGGCCACTGTAATTTTAGCTGATCACTTAATTTGTTATTACCTATGTTCAGCATCTGTAGGACTATCTTTACATATCTGATCATATCTGAGCCTTACAACAGCCTCACAAGGTTGGTGTTATTTTCCATTCTAAAGGTGGGAAAAGTGTGAGTCTCAATGAAATCCATAGCTTCAGGTCATATACTGGGTGCACGGCTAAACTGGGAGTCAGACTCCCTCAGCTTCTGATCACAAATGTCATGTTCCTTTCACAAAGTCATTGACATTGGTACTTGCTGTCATGGGTCTAAATAACTTGATCTTCTCTGGATTGCTGGTATAGTCATAACTGTTCTTGATCAGAAGACCCTGGTTCTAACCTTGGTGCTTTGACAGTTTGTTATGGTAGTGGGGATTCCTCCTCTTTTGAATTGTGCAAGTTATTAGGGACAACAGAAAAATGAGTTGGTGAAATTATTCCTGGGTGTTTCTAGTATGCAGAGGGCCTATCAGAGTGCTCAGTGCATGGTAGATACTCAGTAAATACCAAGTGAATAGGTGAATGAATTTAGTTACCATTTCTGTACCATGTATTGGCTACACTCAAGATCAGACACATGCCATTAGTTAAGACCATTGTGGAATCCAGAGTATTCTTAACATGTTAACCAATTTATGATTCTAGCAAAAGGCTACTCAGAGTCTCTCCCATGGTAGTGTTCAATATGTTTTGTTTGTTCATCTGTAAGAATGGGATTAATAGCGGTGCCTGTGGCTCAAGGAGTAGGGCACTGACCCCATATACTGAGGGTGGCAGGTTCAAGCCCGGCCCTGGCCAAAACTACAAAAATAAATAAATAATACATTAAAAAAGAATGGGATTAATACGTACCTTCTTGGGTTATTGTAAGGATTAAGTGAGGTAAGGTAACTTACGCAGCTCTAACATAGTGTAGGGGTGTCTTAGTCTGTTTCGAGTTGCTGTCACAGAGTAATTGAGATTGTGTAAAGTATAAAGAAGGGCAGTTTATTTGGTCGTGATTTTGGAGGCTGGGAAGATCACGCAGCCTATCTAGTGAGGGCCTCATGCTACTTCAACTCATGGCAGAAAGCAGCAGAGGAAGCATGGATAAACCACATCCAAATCATAACAGGGGGGTTAATAAAGGTTAATTTATCTGGATCATTATTTTAGTATTGGCTCCAGATATCATACTGTAATAAATATTAGATTAGAGGTTGTGGTAACCCAGAAAAAGGAGTATTCAGGGAATTCTTGGAAAGCTTAACAGATGACATTTGCATATTCCTTAAAGGATAAATAGTATTTCATTCTAATACCACTAAAGGAAGTGGCAGAGGAGACAGTGGGTGCTAGGCATGTTTAGCTATTTACTGTGATATAGATGATTAAGAATGAGGTCTTTGAATTGAGGCAAGACTTGTGTTGGTTTCCTGGTCCTATCATTTACCAGCTGTTTGACGTTGAGGATGTTGCTTACCCTCTCTGATCCTCAGTTGCAAAATTGGAATACTAGAGGATCTGTCACCTGAGGGTGACATGAAGATTAAATGAAATACAAATCAAAAGCTTAGCACAGTTCTTATTTTATTGGTATTGGCTGGAATTAGGTTGGGTTTCTAATTTGTGTTTCTGTTCATAATTTTAGAAGCACCTGCCTTAAGAAATACTTTTTCTTTCTGAATCTACCAATAGTAGAAGTGGACTATACATAGGCCAGTTCTGTGTGGAATATAAGACAAAAATTTTTCCAGAGAGACTATTTCAAAGAGCCTAGGTAACCCCTTATTCTCCCCCATTTTTGTATCCTCCAACCTCGAAAACCAGAGTTTATTATAGTGACTGGAACAAAAAGCAAGTGAAGAGTGACTATTATTTAATTTTAAGAATGGCACTAAGCCACATATTGATAGCACTTTACGTTGAGTAAGAATGGAAATATCTTACGGTTGTTTTTTGTTGCTGTTTGAAGACCTTATGATTGAAGAGTTTCTGGATCGGTTTCTTTTCTTTCTCTCCAGTTGCTTGTCTGATTTTCTGACCTCAGATGACAAAATGCAGGGATGCTGAAATAAACATGTTGGGATTTGGTGCTCCTCTCATCTGGCTTGAGGGGATGATTTTAGTGTGGCACATCTGGTTTGCTAACTGGTTCAAGTCATCTTAGGATTTGCCCCTGTCTTTCCCAAGCAGAGCACAGAATAGTGTTTGCCTTTGAGGAAGACAGTAAAATACAGGATGTATTTGCCGTCCTGAAGGCAGCTCTTCTTTTGGGGAGGTGCTGGGAAAACTGGATAATGGCCAGCTTTCATCTATTGAATATCTACTACTATATTCAGGGCTTTACAAGTGCATTAAATGCCTTTATGAATTGGGTATTTCTTCTTTTTATAGGTGAGTCTCAGAGTTTCTCAGTTACCAAATACCTTTTAGTAAATTAGTGGCAGAACAGAATTTGAGCCTAGCTCTATTTCTTTTTTTTTTTTTTTAATTTGTTTTTTTACTAAATCATAGCTGTGTACATTAATGCAATTATGGGGTACAATGTGCTGGTTTTATATACCATTTGAAATATTTTCATCAAACTGACTAACATTGCCTCCACCACATTTTCTTAGTTATTGTGTTAAGACATTTATACTCTACACTTAGCAATTTCTGAAGCTTCTTCCAACACCAAGGTAGCTGAAGTGGTTGGCAATCCCGAGACAGCAGGGTCATGGAAGGAGGATTGCTTTTGTAAGCAGATGGAGGTTCAAGTCCAGCTCTACTCACAAACAGGCTGGTGGCCCTGGGCAAGTTAGTTCTTTTCTGGACCTTGAAATCCTCTTCAATCAAATAGGCCTGATGAAAACTTGCTCAAAATATTTTATGAAGAATAATCATGACTGTCCAACACAGTCTCTTGCATATATAGACACTCGATAAATGGTAATACTGCACATTAGCCTCCTTCCAAAAAAGCCCTCCCTCCATCTCCCAGTTGTCATGTTTACACATAGGATGCAGACACCTTGGCTTCCTTGGCTTTTGTGGGTATGAAGACCATCTGTGAACCAGGACATTATATATGGACAGGATGGGTCATAACAAGAGCTAACACAGATGAGACCATTTACCATCATGATCTTTTATCCTGGACCTTTAGTTAAGATTCTGACTGTGCTAGCCCTGTTAAAATTCATCACTTCTTGGATAAGGTGCCAGTCCCTTCTGTTCCCCTTTGAAGCTTCCTTTTGAAGACCCTTTGCAGAGGGTCTGTTTCTATGGATGAGAGCCCCAAAGGTAGTCAGTGAGCCTTCATTCATTCTTCTATTAAACAAACCACTAGTCCCTGTGTTGTGTTAGGCTTGATGCTGTAGGTGGAAGGGGAACATAGGCTTGCTAAGGAGACATAGAAACCTGCATTTATATTACAAGGTGAAAATGAAAGGTGGGTAAGATCAGAGCCTTGCTAGGAACGCAGACATAGAAACTTGCACTTACGTAAAAAGGTAAAGAGGAGGTAGCGGGAAGCATAAGGCACAGAGGAGCAGTTCCTAATCTAACCTGGGGTGGTGAGAGAACAGATAGATGTTAGAAGCAGTTCCATCTTAGAAACATGGACTCCTGGCTCGGCGCCTGTGGCTCAGTCGGCTAAGGCGCCAGCCATGTACACCTAAGGTGGCGGGTTCGAATCCCCAGCCTGGGCCCGCCAAACAACAATGATGGCTGCAACCAAAAAATGGCCGGGCATTGTGGTGGGCGCCTGTGGTCCCAGCTACTTGGGAGGCGGAGGCAGGAGACTCGCTTG
>CAUYQV010053521.1:0-14481 GCA_963574575.1 Galagoides demidoff | reverse complement strand
GTCCCAGCTACTTGGGAGGCGGAGGCAGGAGACTCGCTTGAGCCCAGGAGTTGGAGGTTGCTATGAGCTGTGATGCCATGGCACTCTACCCAGGGGGACAGCTTGAGGCTCCGTCTCAAAAAAAAAAAAAAAAAAAAAATCTGGGCACTTCCCAAAGCACTTCGTCATTCAGACAATATAGTCACTGAGTTTCTCACAGATACTTTCCCAGCACACCCAGAATGGTGACTCAGTCAGGTAGGGCTAAAAAGCGACCTACTTCTGTGATGTCGGTGGGTGAATAGGGACTGAAGGATGGGCAATGCCCCAAGCCAAGACTTAGGTGTGTCAGCAAAGGAATAGGGCAGGTTGATGCAAGGGAACAGCAAGCTAGAGGGCAAGCGAAAAGCATCAACTCTAGAAATAAAATTCTTCTCCTTTATAAAAAAGTGTTTTATTATAGGAAAAATTAAACATACAAAAACTGAGTAAGATAATAAAACCCCATTTATCCATCATTCAGTTTCAACAACTATCAACTTATGGCCAATTCTGTTTCACCTATGCCCCTATGCACACTTCTAAATCCCCAATAATATCTGCAATTATTTTAGTATGTTCCTCTAAAAGATAATGCTTTTTCTTTAAAAACCCATAATACCATTATCACACAAATTTCCAGCTGTTTCAAATGTCAAGTGTTTTATACGGCTTGTTTGGATCAGGAGTTAAGTCCCATATACTGTACTGGTCAACATTTTAAAAGTCTCTCTTAATCTATTTGTTCCCCTCCATCTCATTTTTTCCCTTGAAATGTGTTTGTTGAAGAAATCAGAACAGCGATCACTGATGAAAAGCAAGGAACACTAGCACTGTGCCATTACACAGACCCTAGAAGCAAGCATCTCAGGTTTCTCCCAACATGCCTGCCTTCTTGCCACTGCCTTTCAACAAATGCTGAATTCTGCTAAATCCTTTGGGCTCACATTCTGGCTTAATATTTATTTGCTATGAAATTCTGCTAAGGGACATACTAATTCTCTGTATTTTTCAGCTATAAAACAAAGATAATACCAATTAGGCATTAGAGAAATGTTTTAACAATTAGAAAAAGTAGGCAGTAAGTCCCTACCACAAATCTGACGTTAACCAGGTATTCATAACTAAGACTGGACAAGAAGGCAAAGCATCTTCATCTCTTTTAGGTGCTCCAGATCAATTTTAATCTCTGCTCTGTCTCACCCACACCCAGCTAAACACTGAGTACAGATTTCTAAACCACTCTCTGTCTGTAACGAAGGATTCTAGAAATACCCCCCATTTTATTCTGGGTAGAGAAGGGAAGTAACAGGGTAAAAGCAGAACAAAGAGAACAGATGGAATAAACACCCAGCCCCCAGCCTGTCTGCAGAGGCAGCTGCTGGTTTTCGTCACACTGCTGTTTTTTTCCCTTCTTTGTTCCTGTGGTGGTAGCCAGGAAAGGGTGGAAAGGGAGGGGGGGAAAGGGTGGGGATGAGGGCAGGACCGCCATCACTGTTACTGAAAGTCACCTGATCTTCTCCTCCAATCCCTAGTCTCTGACATCACAATCTGGAATCTGAGCCAAAATGGCTCAACTGCGCTCACTCCGTGGCTGAAAAGAAAAATGCAAGCAAAATAGAAAAGGGTGGATATTCTTCTTGAAAAGATTTTTGGTTTTTCTTGCCAACAGGAATGTAAACACATACAAATACAAACACACACACACACACACACGTGTGAGTGGTATTATCTTCTAAATCTAATAGATCCAAAAGAAGAAATCACTAACTCTTAGAACCAAGTTGTGATTTCTTGCAGAAATGGGGTTCCCTCACCTAACGGAGGTTAGACATAAACAAAGGTTTTCATATTGGGATATGGTTTTCCAGAGAAACTATTAGAGCAGGCTAGGATCACTACAAAGAGTGAGTAAGGGATGCTGTTACCTGCTCTGCACAACTGGATGCGAGTACTCTGCTTTGAAGACAATAAAATATACTAAGTATAAGTACTCAAAGAAATCCCTCCTCTAAGCATCCTGAACACTAAAAACTTTCCTTTTTAACCATTTTGTCTTTCTTCTTATAAAAATAATATAACCACATTATAAACAAATTGAAAAAACATCTAGTACCCTAACAAAAACCATTATATTATTCTATTATACTCCCTTCTACTCTTTTACTTGTGCTTCTGTTATGTAAAACACAATTGTAATAAAGGTATATATATTTTTTCCTGCTTTTCTTACCAAACATCATATAACGAACATTCTTACACATTACCCCAGAGGCAATGGGCTAGAGTTCTAAAACACAGGACAGTCACAAGATACTACGCTGTAGAGCAACTAATCTTCAGAACAAACACTGAGATATAAGCAAAAAAAGAATGAGGTAGGCCTCTCCTCTCCTTTGAAGACCCTTTACAGAGTAGTATCTCTAGCTAGTAATATAAAGATCTGCTCCTATTTGAGTACAGTGCTCCAGTGAAGTGCCTAGGTCTGGAAGGACCCTCAGCAGAACTTTGCAGGTCTTTCTTCCTCATACTATAATGGCTAATGAGGTACTGCCATTAGGTACATCTTTATTACAATTGTGTTTTACATAACACAATTGTAACGCATGCAGATTATATGAGAACTTTTTTGCTTATCGGTGTGGCAAATATCACAAAAACTGTGCATGGACTTTTTTTTTTAACCCAAGCTTTCAGTAGTGTTTGTGTATTTAATGTGTGCTCCAAAACTTCCAAAGTGTAGCAGAGGAAAAAAAAAATACTGAACACTCCTCCTTGAAAGTTCTAGCATGAGATGTTATATATTTACAGAATTGGTGCAGGTAACTAACTCTTCAATCCATCAATATATAAAAGAGTCTGAAAAGAGAACAAAAAGATACGTATATGTGCTAAAATGTAGTCAGATCAAATGGGCTATTGAAACTACTGTTTCAAAAAAGGGACAGATTATTTCATTACCATATTTTGTCTCATTTTTGTATGTTATAAAATTAGAACCTTTTTAAATGAGGAAGATTTTTACATACTAACATGAAGAATCTCCAGGATATAGAAGCAAGGTATAGAACTAGTTATCTGTTGGTAAAAGAAGGGATGATAAGAATTTATATTGGTATTTGCTTATAACTGCATTTTTTAAACACCCAGAAAGGATAATCAAGAAACTAATAAAAATGGTTACCTTTAGAGGGTGGATTAGAGAGAAAGACAGCATGGATGAATACTAGGATGGAAATAAGACATTTTCATACTGTCTTAACTTTTGAACTACCTATGTTACCTGTGCAGAAAAACACATAATAGAGAAGCTAAAAGAAAGTGATGAGAGGAAACATTCTGTGGTGGAAACACCCTTAGTAGTACTCCTTTGCAAACTAGCCTGTCTACAAACTTAGGTTTGGAGGGAGACTTGTCCAGCACCAGCAGAAAAGTCATCTGAGATCCAATGATTCCCACAGGGTTTAAGGTCAAGGGATCCTCAGAACATTGCCTTTTCTTTGAGGCAACAGCTTTGAGCTCCAGTATGTACCAACAGATTACTGGTGTACTCTTCTGCTCATCCTAAACCCTACTTGTACTCTGACATTTGCTGGACATCCCATTCTTCCTCCTAAACATGTCTGTGATCCCTACTAACTCCTGGTCTCCTTGGCAAGAGAATAACCAAGCATGAATAAGAGTTACCTCTGCACAGTTTTAGCTTTCTTCATCCTAATCTTAACCTCCTCTGGTTTCTCAAAACTCCATCACAGTTATATAAGCCTGAGTCTAGTACAACACTCTGCCCTAATCAATCTGCCCTCCATCCATGCTTTCTAGCCTAGTCTATCTCTAACTGGTTTCCAGCTACTTTACTGACCACAGAAAACTTCTTCAAAACATTCTTCAAGGATGGCTACTGAGACCTGGCTGGAAAGATGACAAGAAAAAAAAAAAATGTTTTCAAGTGCTTCTGAAATAGTGACTCCAAAATGTTAGCTAGCAGTCAATAGAAAGTGGAACTGTTTCCTTTGACCTCCATAAGAACAGGGATGGTAACTGTACAGTATCTCAATATCTCTTCTGATAGACACCAAAATATAACTGTGAAAAAAAAGTAGAGAGTAGCTTAATTCACACCTTTAACATGCTCCTCATGTAATCCTTATACTAAGGCTTGAGAATTTCAAGTACCAATTTTAAGTATAGAGACTGATTGTATCAAGATGACAGAAGTTTAGGCAATACTGAGCCTCTTACTAGGTAAGGACATTTTGTCAGAAATCAAATCTGGAATCCAAAGATAATGGTAGATAGCACACTGGGTTTAAAAAATATAGTTGCGGCCTACGTATGTTTAGAATAGTGCAATGCAGGCACACACAAAAGTTTAGATGGCTAGAAATGTAATTATTTTGGGATAATTAGAAGTTAACAAATGAAACAGAAGCACTCTGACTGTAAAAATTTTTCTGCACCAGTATATTCTATCAACATTAGGCCAGGGAATTCCCAAAGAATTCAGTATAGTAGCTCCAGCTAATTATTAATATATAATCAGTCAGTAGGTTCTCCAGAGTGTCCCAAAGGTCACCATACATAGGAAATTAAAATTTATATAATATTTTAAACTTCTAATATTTGTATATTTATACAATAACACATACAGAAATACTTTGTAAATAAAGGTACACTTAGCAATAATTCCCCATTTTCCGTTATGTGTGTATGTATGGTGACCTTTGGGACACCCTGTTATGTGATTCAAGCAGCTCAGCAGCAACAGAGATGGGATTATGAACGTGTCCACTATAATGAGGTTACAAATATGTATAATGAACTCCTTACTAAATTGGCAAAAATATAATCCTCTCTTTAAATCCTCTGGAAGGAAGGCTGTTTTCATGTAACTATCAGATTAAAAAGCAAAAACAAAAACATTTGCCAATCTCTGGGCCCCAAAAAGAACACTAACATCGCCCCTGTAAAAAGCACTAGCTGCAATAGGACAAGAACGTTCTGTGTAAAGGCAAGCTATAGCTACTGATCCAGTCCTCCAGAGGAATTTCCTGACCGTTAGAGGGCAGCATAAAAATCAGTTTGTAGTTAGAAACACAGAGGTCGCCTCTCTCTAACGTGACTGCGTCACTACCCAACGTAACAATGACACATCTAAAATACAAGCGTTCCATGTGCCATCTGGTGGCGAAAAAGAAAAAAGCATGCTGCTGCAGATAAAATGTATCAAATTCCTCTAGTTTACAAAGAATTAAAGTTTAATTATCTTTATCTGATGACATTCTCCCTTAAATCTCCACCAGTAAGCCTTCCGTGGAAACTACATCTGCAGGCTTCCTGCAAAAGTTTTAAAAACAAAATAACTTAGAAATCTATCAAAACAAGAGTTTGAGTTTATAACAGGTAACATCAAAGGCAGCTTATTACAAGGAAAAAATAAAGTAACAGAATGAGAAGTTTAGAACTGTAAGGTATCTTTAGGTTTATCTATTTCACTTTACAGATAGAAGTTTAGAACTGTAAAGTATCTTTAGGTTTATCTATTTCACTTTACAGATAAAGAGTCAAAGTGTGACAGAAAACTTCTGGGGCAATCTTATTAGTAGTCAGATTAAAATAAGATTATCACTTTTCTACTGCCAGACATTATGATAATTTCTTATTTTTTGGTGGAAGTATGTATTGCTACAATCCCACATCTAGCAACTTGGGCCTAGAAATTTTATTTTAAAGAAATTACTGTGCAGAGTTACATATATGCAAAGATAAAAAGGAAAATGATGTTTCCTGCAGTACTGCTTATACAATTGAAAAGTTAAATTCTCAAGGAAGAATTAATTGCATAAATTTGTACATATTATTCATATGACCAAATACAACTATCCATTAGAAATGAGGCAGATCTATATACAATAACATCAAGGGATGCTGAAACATTAAGCAAAATAATAGTATATATCATATGGGCTCATACTAATTTTATTAAAAAAGAAGTCTGTGTGTATACTCTCATATTTCTGTAATTTTATTTTTACCTCCCTTGCCCCTTAATTTTCCAGTAAGGTTTTATTTGAAGATTTACTACATGTTCTCATCAGCACTAAAGGAGAAAAGAATTTGCCAATTTCTTAGGCGGTGCCTGTGGCTCAAAGGAGTAGGGCACCAGCCCCATATGCTGCAAGTGGCAGGTTCAAACCCAGCCCTGGTCAAAAACTGCAAAAAAAAAACAAAAAAAACAAAAAAAACTTGCCCATTCCTTTATTATGGTAACATATGTATATATAGGAGGTGTAGTTTACCACAGTTGTTCTAGGGGAAGTGGAGGAGAGTTTTTTACTTTATATTTTCACCGTATTTTATACATTTGTTGAAATGAAGATATCACATTAGTCCAGAAACTAGCTTCAGTTTAGACAGGACCATGGTAACAGAGGAAGACAGAGAAAGTTGATAAAAGTAATGAAGTCTTTGGAAAGTCCTCTTCTGAACCAAGAATGAGGATGAGGAAAGTGTTAGGCCTTTGAGAAAAAAATATATGAAATTAATTATTTAGTAAAATAAGAAATGAAATGGATTAGAAATGCTGAAAATATGATTGCCTGGCAGCATCAAGGGCCAAGCACCTTTACAAATTGAGCAGAGGAGAGCCAGGAAAAAGAGCAGCCATTGAGGTTATTCTTCCTTGTTCCTTGAAAGAAAAGTAAAGTGTTTTCTGTCCTGAAAGCCAAGAGAAGAAAATGTATTAAGAAGGGCCACTTGTGTGGTTTCTCTAGCCATGTCCAATTACAGTTACAGGTGAAGGGTGAAAAGAGAGATGAAATCAACCAGGTTTGTAGTTTTGCCAATCAAGTATGATTAAGTCAGAGAGAGAGAGAGTGGAAGGAAAAAAAGAGAATGATTATAATGATTAACCATGGGATTTTAGCTGAGGAAAAGAGTGAAGTCATCAAGGGACTGAAAACTAGTGAGAGGGTGGTAGGATAAATGGATTGGAGATTGCAGAGTGGCTGGAAGACTGCTGGAGTCCGAATACTGTTAAGAGCAAGGTAAAATGGCTGGGCGCAGTAGCTCACGCCTGTAATCCTAGCACTCTGGTGGTGGATTGCTTGAGCTCAGGAATTCAAGATCAGCCTGAGCAAGAGTGAGACCCTATTGCTAAAAAAAAATACCCAGACATTGTGGCTAGGTATCCCATTGTAGTCCCTGCTACTAGGGAGGCTGAGGCAAGAGAATTGTTTGAGCCTTGTTTGAGGCTGCTGTGAGCTCTATGTAACACCATGAACTCCACTGAGGGTTACAAAGTGAAACTCTGCCTTAAAAAAAAAAAGAGCAAGGTGAAATGGATATGGATAGTATGAAACTGAGATCATGAAAGGGCTGCAGTTATTGCTAATGACCACAGAGGAATGATGTGAGGTAGAATAGAGGGCAAGATCAAGAAAGAATTAAAGGAATTGAGAGGCCAGAATACTGTTAGGACTGTGACCCGTTTGTATAGAAATTTTAAAGAATTAAGTCAAAGGGGGGCAGCGCCTGTGGATCAAGAGAGTAGGGCAGTGGCCCCATATGCTGGAGGTATGGGTTCAAACCCAGCCCCGACAAAAAAACTGCAAAAAAAAAAAAAAAGAATTAAGTCAAAGGTAGTGTATTGGAGACAGTGGTCATGAGCCAGGAGCTAAATCAGCTGAGAGATGAGAAGTAACTTGGGATGTTAGTAGATGACTGCACAAAGAGAGAAACAGAGTAATATAACTTGAAGTCATGAGATTTGGAATTCTCTTTTAGGAAACAGAAAGATAGACTGATCTGAGAGTGGCAACGAAGAACAAAAAGGACATCTACCCCATTTCCAGGCTCACTAGGGTAAGGTTTATGAGAGGAAAGAAAAACTACCACATGAGAGAGCAAAGGGGAAAGCAATGTTGAGGGAAAACCAGGTTTCCATTAAAGCAAGGTGAAGCTGATGATAAATGAAGGAGATTTTGCTAGTAATGAACCATGAATGCTAGAGGGCACAGTGGACCAGGAGATTAGGTGGGATGATAGGAGACAGAATAGGAGCTATACAGAATCTTATGGTGATTAAACTATGGGAGATGAAGGGTGACTTGTGGTGAGCGACATAAACCAAGATAAATGGCATAATATTAGATCCAGTGGATCTACACCCAAAAATGATTGGGTGTAGAGAGGCATATGAGGAGACAGTTGAGGTTACTTATACCACTCGTGACAGGGAGATGACAAGCTAGAAGAGGTATGGTACTTTTCCCACATGTTAAGACTCCTTATAACCCCATGTGATAAGGGTAGATTTATGTTTTTAAATCGCAAGGGACTATTATCTGATATTACAGAGATTCCCTTTGTGCTAATAGTCTGACCCTACTCAAAACCCTGGAGAAGGCTGGGTGCAGTGGCTCACACCTGTAATCCTAGCACTCTGGGAGGCTGAAGGGAGTGGACTTAGGTTGAGCTGCCAACCTAAGAGCAAGACCCTGTTTCTCCTAAAAGTAGAAAAACTAGCCAGGCACTGTGGCAGGAGCCTACAGTCCCAGATACTGGGGAGCAGGGGGATGCTGAGGCAAGAGGATCGCTTGAGCCCAAGAGTTTGAGGGTGCTGTGAGCTATGATACCACAGCACCCTACCCAGGTGACAGAGTGAGGCTCTGTCTCAACAACAACAAACAAAACAGAGAAGCTAGTAATTAAAAGATAACAATCCCAACAAAAGTTGACTTGAATAGGACTTCTGGTATTAATCCTATAGTGAGAGGAGTGAGGAACTGATAGAATAGAAATCTTTCTGAGAAGAGAAAAAGATGAACAAGGTGGAACAAACAGGTTGAGCTCTTAAAATCTTGCTTTCAAAGATTAAAGCTGCAAAATTTATAAAGATTCATTAATAAAAATCCAACTAGATGACTAACACCTGGTAGACAGAAGAGGATGGCAGGGAAAAGGAAAAAAAGCCTTAGATCCTTTTTGAGAAAGAAGGAATTGCTTGCCTGAACCAAGAAAGTTATGTAAGAGCAGTAAGTAGATAGGTAAACTTATTGCTAACAGTTCTGCTTCTGAGATAACATGACTGAACCCACACCAGTTAAAAATACTAACTAGAATAGTGTTTGGGGTGGGGGTTGTTTTTGTTGTTGGGTTTTTTTTGAGACAGATTAACCCTGTCACCTAGATAGAGTGTCATAGTGCCAAAGCTCACAGCAACCTCAAACTCTGGGGCTCAAGTGATCCTCCTGCCTCAGCCTCCCAAGTAGCTGGGACTACAGGCAACTGCCATGATACCTGGCTAAGTTTTCTATTTTTAGTAGAGATGGGGTCTCACTTTTGCTCAGGCTGGTCAGGCAATCCACCCGCCTTGGCCTCCCAGAGTGCTAGGATTATAGACATGAGTCACTGGGCTCAGCCTAGTGTATCTATTGTTGATGAAGTTCTCAATTCTTAGTCAGGATCTTACTTTTCAGCCAAAGTGCTTCCTAAATTACCACCATTAAATACTTGGAGCACTGTTCTGATGCATCCATTCCCATAAGGTACTTCATCCTTTAACACGGGGGTCCTCAAACTTTTTAAACAGGGGACCAGATCACTGTCCCTCAGACTGTTGGAGGGCTGGACTGGGGGCCCCAGGATGAGTCAGCTACTAAGCAGGACAGGTAGCGGTGGCAAAAACACCTGGCGGGCCAGATAAATGTCCTTGGAGAGCTGCATGTGGCCCACAGGCTATAGTTTGAGGATGCCTGCTTTAACAGGTCTAATGTTCTTTATTGTCCCCTGTACACCTACTAAGTATGATTACCTTTCAAATCTTATGCATCTCAAATATTTCTGAAAGAAAGAAATCTAATAAGAAAACTCACTGTATTTAGGAAATCAGTTATCACTAACCAAAGTATAGTTCAGGAGTTAATATTTTTAATGAGATCATGTAATTTATAAAAAAGTAAGAATTAGAAGGAGTGCATATGAAAAACTAGTTATCTTACACATACAAACAATGCATGCCCAAGGTCAATAATGAAAATGCTAACTTGGAGATTAGAAAAAGAAACTTAATTACTGGACATTTCCAAGGAATTCAAAAGCAGTGTCAACAAAGAGTCCATGATGAAAGACTCCTTGCTGATCACTAGGCAAGAATGTGAAAAAGGACTAAAACTTTTATGGCATGGCCTATCAAATCTAAATTCAAAATATTCCCTGGCAGAGAATATACTGAATACTTCCTGATTATGGGAAATAAAGAGATCAGAAAAAACAAAAGACCAATCCATAAGAGAGAGATAATGTGTAGGAGAACCTGTAGTATAAATTTTAGGACCACTTCCTGTCTCTAAGCTCTTCTTAGTAAAAAGGCATACATATTCTTAAACCTTAATGAAGAAGTAGCTGGTAACCTCTGACTATAGGAGGTAGACGTGCAGAGTGAGGTACATCAATGTCTATTCTCAGAGGAGCCGGTAGATATATGGGAGGTTTTAGGTAACAATAAAACTTAAAGGACATATAGGCATGTTTCACAAATAGAGAGTTGTGTTTAGCAAGATAGGAAATATGATGAAAACCTAGTGTCCAAATAACTTCCTCATCAACCCTGGCAAGCACTGAGCTGAAATTTTCTAAGCAGCATCTATTCTGTATTAGATAAGCATATCTTATTTTTCTTTTCTTTTTTTTTTTTTTTTTTTTTGAGACGGAGCCTCAAGGTATCCCCCTGGGTAGAGTGCCATGGCATCACAGTCATAGCAACCTCCAACTCCTGGGCTCAAGCAAGTCTCCTGCCTCCGCCTCCCAAGTAGCTGGGACCACAGGCGCCTGCCACAACGCCCGGCCATTTTTCGGCTGCAGCCATCATTGTTGTTTGGCGGGCCCGGGCTGAGGATTCGAACTGGCCACCTTAGGTGTATGTGGCTGGCGCCTTAGCCGATTGAGCCACAGGTGCCGATTTGTCAAAACTAAGAAATGGAAGTAGTTACATTACTCTTAATTAAACTACAGACATTATTTGGTTTTTATTAATTTTTTTCAGTAATTTTTTTGCTTTAGGATTCAATCTAAGATACAGCATTGCATTTAAGGTATTTTTGTCTTAAAAACTCTATAGACAACTCTAATGTGCAGCTAGTATTGAGAACCACTGACCTTGCATTTGGATTTATATACAATTCAGTATTTGTACTTTCACATAAACTATTTAACCCACAAAAAAATGTGAAATAGGCAAGGCTGCACCTGTAGCTCAAAGGGGTAGGGTGCTAACCCTACATGCTGGGGTGGCGGGTTCAAACCCAGCCCTGGCCAAAACTGCAAAAAAAAAAAAAGTGAAATAGTCTTGAAGTGATTATCACTCTCATTTTACCTAAGCATGAGGAAATCACCAGAGCCTGGCTACTCACCCAAAGTCATATCTGACCTCAGTGTCTTTCACAATGATGCTCCATCTTTGGAATGCTGCTTCTATCTCAATTTCACCTACCAGAGCAGTCAAGATTATAGGAAGAGTAAACTGAAGTCTCAAGTCCTAATAGTGTTGCATTAAGATGAACTTTAAGAGATGCACAGGGTCGCAAAAGTGAAAGAGATGAAGTGGACACAGAGTGGAGAAGGAACACAGTAGGTTAGAGGATGCAGAAACTTCACTCTTTACCTGTTAGGACTCTTCCTACCTGACCTCTAACACCACTCCTTAGACACACAACCTCTGCTTTCTTGCCATTCTTGTTCAATATATAGTATGCATCTAGAAGTTTTCCAGTTTTCTTCTTGGCTTTGAATCTTGAGATCATGGCCAGAATTAGTTTGGCAAGAATCCATCTAGCCCGGCCCTGGCCCCATATACCGAAGGTGGCAGGTTCAAACCCGGCCCCAGCTGAACTGCAACAACAACAAAAAAAGCCAGGCATTGTGGCGCGCGGGCCTAAGGCCAAGAGCTGGAGGTCGCTGCGAGCTGTGGCGCCAGGGTACTCTACGGAGGGTGACAAAGTAAGATTCTGTCTAAAAAAAAAAAAAAAAGAATCCAGCTAGCTCTACTCTTTGCTACTCTCCTCTCATGTTAAGTACAATGGCTGTAACTAGAAACAATCATTTTTTTATTTCTAGCTTACAATCAGTGTAATAATATAACTCTGGATAGGATAAAAGATAGGAGTCAGAATTTAGTAAAAATGCTGCAGTTCCTGTTCTCAGTGGAAAGAAATTTTACCATTGAGAGAGGTACCAATCTACTTCATTAGTCTTCCAGTCATCTTTGCATTTCAGTACTTGTCACACTTGGTAATTTGTATTTCCTGTGTGATTATCTAGCGTCTATCCGCCCTCCAGGAGGGCAAATATCTTTCAACACCAGTTTTTCCCCATGTTAAGCGAGACTCTCAACTTTCAGCAATACCACCATCTAGTGGCAAGTGCAATTACTTCAGCCCCATTTTATAATATATATTGGTCTACACGCGTATGGCTCTCAAATTTGTTTGTCCAGCTTAATTGTTCCTTCCAAAACCAGAATAATGGCAGACCTTTTCAACTTGTTATGTAGAAAAGACCTGCCAGAAGACGCTATGTGGATCAATTTGTTCAATTTTAGTTATTTTAAAACCACAATCTTTTTAAACCTTTGACTCCTGTTGTTGGTTATTTTCTAACAATCGATGGCAAGTGAAAGAAACAGCTTTTCATGGTTGTTAGGCTTCTTAATATGGGTACTTGTATGCTTTTAATATGTTATATTAGCTAATATACTTTTTTTTCTGAAGCAACAGGATGAAAAGCACAGAAAAAGACAAACCTGTTGTATGTGAGAAATGGCATTATATATAAGTAAATGGGCAAAGAATAGGCTATCAGCGGGTACAACTGGTCATCTCACGGGACGAAAATGTTCCCTGTTGGACCTCAATATTTCAGCCCCCTCCCCCGAAACAGTAACACGGCACACAATGTACACGGCATGTCAACACACATCTTTTCTTCCATTAGTGCCGGTAAGGTATGGAGCACAAGAAATAGTCTTCATTCCTTAAGCCTAGTGTGGTGTGGTCTACTTCATGTCTATCGCATCTGAAATAAGGTGTACTTTGAGTTTCAATCAAAATATCGTTTTTATTATGGAAAAAATGCAGCATACAGAGTAAATATAATGATCTCTGCATTCCCTCCACCCAAGGGGAATTTTGTTTTTCTTTTCTTTTTTTTTAAGACAGGGTCTTGCTCACTCGCCTGGGCTAGAGTGCACTCACTGGTGACATCATACAGCTCACTGCAACTGCCAACCCCTGGACACAAGCGATCCTCCTGCCACTGCCTCCCAAGTAGCTGGGACTACAGGCGGGCGAGGCCAGCTTAATCTTCTGCTTTTTGTACAGACGCGGTCCCCCTATTGCCCTGGCTGGTCTCCGAACTCCTCGGCTCAAGCTATCCGCCGGCCTCCACCGCCCCAAACATTAGGATTACAGGCGTGGACCCCTGCACCCGAACAAGGAAGAATTCTTAAGATTTCTTAACGTTAGATCCTTCCGCTCTATTGTAATTACACATATACACCCTGTTTATTAAAAAGTTAGGGTTTTTTGCTAAACAGGTATACTGCTTATTATTAATAACGTATGGAGAGACGCAGCTTTGCTCATAATTCCTGGCAGACGGACGCGTCGTTGGAAGCGCAGAAACTCGGAGGCCCGGCTGACTAGAGAGGGCGGGATAACCAAGATCTGGATCCGGGACGAAAACCTGGCCCAGACAAGTTGAGCATTCCACCAAACACCTCCGCTCTGCCTGCGGCGAAGTCTTTAGCACACACGCTCCGGGACCCGAGACAGCCAGCCGGCACGGCTACTGCGCAGGCGTCAGGCATAGAGAGCGGAAGCGGAAGTCTTGACGCGTTGGGTAGGTTCTTTCAGCGACCGGGAACCATGCGCGGTTTGGAGGAGCCGAAGCCTAGGGCCACAGCGACCCCGTGCGGCTGCGTAAAGCCGGCTCTGGAGACAGGTAACGTCCAAGAAACTAGCTATGCGGCATTCAGGAGAGGTTTAGTCCAGACAGCCGACTCTATTGTCGATAGGGCTGTGAAATGCCGTATCTCGAGCTGACCTGCGTCACCCTCCGGCCTACCGCGAAGGCACCGGTCACGTGCTCCGACGATCACGTGACGGTCGGAGCCGAGCGGAGTGACGTCATCTCGCGCGCTCTGATCTTGGTACAAGGCAGGTACTGTCCTAGTTTTGCCTGGGTAGCTAGAACAGCCACATGCTGCATAGTTGGGGTGACCAGATTTTAACATTTGTAAAGCGGAACAACATGGCTGAGGGACAGGGCAGGGCCTGACAACAATGCAAACTTTGATAAGCAGTTCTCGATAATCACTTCTCAACAATTATTTGTTATTATTACAGTTTAACATTATAAAATTAACAAAAATAATATAAAACTCATTCTGGCGAAATAGCCACATGG
>CAUYQV010053520.1:0-17795 GCA_963574575.1 Galagoides demidoff | reverse complement strand
CCTCCAACTCCTGGGCTCAAGCGAGTCTCCTGCCTCCGCCTCCCAAGTAGCTGGGACCACAGGCGCCCGCCACAACGCCCGGCCATTTTTTGGTTGCAGCCATCATTGTTGTTTGGCGGGCCCGGCCTGGGGATTCAAACCCGCCACCTTAGGTGTACGTGGCTGGCGCCTTAGCAGATTGAGCCACAGGCACCGAGCCAATAGCTAGGACTTATAAGAAGAGATAGATCTTAGCATTTCTTGATTCTAGAAATAGAAACAATAATAGTCTTTAGTAGATTTTTAACAACAGCTTGGAGTGGAGGAGTTCCAATTTGTGGTCCTAGCCTATTTCCAGTGTATAGTCTCTCCTGGCCAATTTCAGCCTACCAATGATGACTCAGAAACATTATTCTAAACATTTGACATACATTAACTCATTTAACCTCACAGGAATCCTGTGAATTTCTATTATCATTCCCATCTTATAGACAGGGAAAACTAAGACACAAGGAAGTTGAATAACTTGGCCAAAGTTAGGCCTAAGGAGAGGTGAAGCTGAGCCCTCTGGCTCCAGATTGTTTTCTGGTGTCCTAACCACTATATGTAAGACCCTTAGATTTTTAATTATTCTGACCGGTAATCAAATCCTCATTTCAGAGGTGAAAAGCATGTATGTGACCTAAATTCTTAAGGAAAAGTAAGAAACTACTATAAAAAGTTCCTTAAAAGGTAGGATTCTTTTTTCTAGGCAAAATAGAACATAGTGAGTACGAAAAGGGGCTTTAGGCTTGGCGCCTGTGGCTCAAGTGGCTAAGGCGCCAGCCACATACACCTGAGCTGGCGGGTTCGAATCCAGCCCGGGCCCACCAAACAATAATGACGGCTGCAACCAAAAGATAGCCGGGCGTTGTGACGGGCACCTATGGTTCCAGCTACTTGGGAGGCTGAGGCAGGAGACTCACTTGAGCTCAGGAGTTGGAGGTTGCTGTGAGCTGTGATGCCACGGCACTCTACCCAGGGGGATAGCTTGAGGCTCTGTCTCAAAAAAAAAAAAAAAGGCTTCAGAGCTTCTGGTTTAGTTCAAATCCTGCCTTTGCTATTCACTAGCTGTATGACCTGGGGCAAATCACTTACCCTTTCTGTGTCTGTATCTACCTCTGTAAAATGGAGATAATAACAATGATACCTGCCTCATAAAAGGGTCAGGATTAAATTGTTTATACATATCAAGAGCTTGGTTCAGTGCCTGGCACCTAAAAGCACTCAGTTGGTAACTAATCATAATTTTAGTATCTCTTGATTCCTTCCAGTCACAGGGGACTCAAAGTACTCAAGTATCTAATGATAAGACAGGAATATTTTCTTTGTGCCAATCACTGTGCTGTGCTTTCTCTGCATCATCTCATTTGTTTCTCACAAGGAAGCTGTGGGGAAAGGTGCTACTATCCCCATTTTGCAGAAGTAGAAATAAAGCCCCAGAAGTTAAGTAGCTTTTGCAAAGTCACATAATCAGTGAAGATTGTACTTTCAGCATCTGGCAATCAGAGGCTCCCTAGCTTTACCTCAAATTCACAGAATCTTTTTTTTTTTTTTTTTTTGAGACAGAGCCTCAAGCTGTACCCCTGGGTAGAGTGCTGTGGCATCACAGCTCACAACAACCTCCAACTCCTGGGCTCAAGTGAGTCTCCTGCCTGAGCCTCTCAAGTAGCTGGGGCCACAGATGCCCGCCACAACGCCTGGCTATTTTTTGGTTGCAGCCGTCATTGTTATTTGGTGGGCCCAGGCTGGATTCGAACCCGCCACCTTAGGTGTATGTTGCCGGCACTTTAGCCACTTGAGCCACAGGCACCGAGCCAATTCACAGAAACTTAATGGTAATTTAAGAGGCCTATTTTATTTTATAGGTGGGTATTTCTGTGGGAGAAGGGCTACCAGGAAATGGACTCTGTGGTCAGCTCAGTTACTACCAAGGTCAAGGGTGTGGCTGTGACCAATACTTCTCAACTTGGATTCCGGATCTGGGATGTGGCTGATTATGTGATACCAGCTCAGGTATGTCTCCCACTGTGACTTCTGTCTAACACTGACACCTCTAGTTCACACCTTTCCCATTATTGACTTTGCATAGTTGATTAATGACTGGCATAGCAAGAGTTCTAACATCACTGAGGTCCAGACTAGATTGTTTCAGTCCAGGAAAGCAGCCAGCTCTCTTTTGACCTAATATCCAACAGATCATACTCAGTTAGCTATGGTTCCTTTCAGCTCTAAAAGGTGGCTAACTAAAATACAGTGAGTTTCCAGATAGACATCTCAGTTTATCTTAAGCTCTGAAAGGTGAAAAAGCAAATTTCTTTTTTTTGAGACAGAGTGTTATTATGTCGCCCTTGGTAGAGTGCTGTGGCATCACAGCTCTCAGCAACCTCAAACTTCTGGGCTTAAGCGATTCTCTTGCCTCTGCCTCCCAAGTAGCTGGGACTAACAGGCACTTGTCACAATGCCTGGGTATTTTTTGTTGCAGTTGTCATTGTTGTTTAGCTGGCCTGGGCCAGGTTCGATCCCACCAGTCTCAGATGGCTGGCACTGTAACCACTGTGCTCTGAGCTCTGAGCCAAGAAAGCAAATTTTTTAAATCCCAGGAAAAAAATCCCATGGAGATACCATCTTTCCACATTTTGGGTTTGCTTTATTGTCTTTTTTTTTTTTTTTTTAATGAATGAGGCATCATTTGTTCTAATGCTTTTTGTTGGCAGCTGCCACCCGTTCAGCTATTCTGTCCAGATCTCTCTGTCCCTGAGGTGTCAGTTTGCAGCCCCCATCTTGGTCCTTTTCCACCATTTTCAGCCTCAGGGCTTGGAGGACCTGGCAGGCCACACTCTTAGAGCCTCAGCTGAAGTGGCTGGGTGTGATGCCATTTCTCTGCCATCCCCCATAGATCTTGGTCATGGAGCCAACCCCAGCACTGCCCTGGAGGTACAGGTGATGTGCTGTGGAAGCACATCCTATAGAACCAGTTCTCATCTTATGCTTGACCAGCTTGACTGTGTCCACCCATTCAGGGACTTTCAGCTTCCTGGACTTTTTGAGGAACAGTGCCAGAGCTCTGACCCATTCAGGGACTTTCAGCTTCCTGGACTTTTTGAGGAACAGTGCCAGAGCTCTGATGAACTCCTGCTGTTTCACATCTTTTATGGTAACTCCAGGTGTCATGTGACCTCTGTGCTGCCAACCAGGGGAAAGGGCTACTTTATTGTCTTAAACCCACAAGGTAAATCTTTTCAGACTTTAACTGTAATTAGAGACCAACACTCAAACAAGAAGGAACAAAGGTAAGGGAAGAAATTGTTTGACACTGGTGGCATCCTAGTCTCCAGCTGTTAATCTGCAAAGCTCCAAGTTAAACATTGACTCTTTAGCCTAGGTAATAGCTGTGTGCCACGTGGCCAAACCCTACATACCTCTCCAGGTGACTTATGTGCTATGGGGCCTAGGGTCACCAAATACAGATAAGCTGCCAACTTCTGACGTAAAGCTTATGTCAAGGAAAGCAAGGACTTCAGAAACTCTTCTTCAAGTGTGTTCATTTTCCCCTGCCCTATCCAGAGAAGCGTCTTATAGGGTGCCCAGAGAGAAGGCAGAATTAGTGAGCCATAAAAGTCGAATGGAACAGGGGATTTGTAGCTGGCTGGAAATGGGCAGTCCTATTGGCATGCACCTGTCTCAGCAGAAAGACCACTGCTGCCTCTGAAGGTGAGGGCTTGGCCTGGTACACTCTGGGAGTATCAGGCTTGGTATGTTCACTAGACATAGAAGGAAGGGTACAAATCTTGTTTTTGTCCCTCAGTGGAAAGGAATATACAGCACCTCTGCCTTCCATAGCAGATCCAGGCTGGGGCTGTGTAAGTTCCACAGGGCTTTGTTTGTAAGCTTTCATGCCATCTTTGTGTTTCTCTGCAGATGGAACACAGTCATCTGTGTGTACATCCACTTGGCTCATCTCCAGGCTGAAATTCCCCTATGTTTGAAATAGATAAGAGATAAGAAACAAAAAGTAGATCATAGTGAAACTATTTAAGTCTTAGTAGAGTCTTTGGAGAAGCCTTTTTTTTTTTTGAGGCAGAGTCTCACTATGTTGCCCTCAGTAGAGTGCTGTGATGTCACAACTCACAGCAACTCAAACTCTTGGGCTCAAGCAATTCTCTTGCCTCAGCCTCCCAGTATCTGGGACTACAGGCACCCACAACAACGCCCAGGTGTGGGTTTTTTTTTTTTTTTTGTTATCGTTTATTATTGTTGTCATTGTTGTTTAGCAGGCCCTAGCTGGGTTCGGACCCATCAGCCCCAGTGCATGTGGCCGGAGCTCTAATCATTGAGCTATGGGTGCCGGGCCTGGAACAGTCTTTTATAAACACCAAACAAAGACTGTGGAAATATACTGAACACCTGGGAATACATGGTAGCCTCTGGTGGCAGCAGAGACTCTGGCCTCATGCACATCCTCATGCCTTCTCTTGTGGCCATTTCCTTGTCTCCCAACATGGTTTGTTCTAGGCCTTTGGAAGATGACATTCCTACAGTTTCCACCACCATGTCATAGCCGAGGGTGGGGTTGTCCCCTTTGGTTCCCCAGTTACCCTAATTCCCAAAATGGCTCCCATCACTGACTCTCTTCTTCCCAGGATTATGAAATGCTGAAAGCTTCAGGTTTCTCCTTTTAACATACCAGTGCCCAGCCAGGCACAGTGGCAAGCACCTGTAGTCCTAGCTACTAGAAAGGCTAAAGCAGGAGGATTCCTTGAACTCTGGAGTTCAAGACCAGCCTGGGTAACATAGCAAGATCCCTGTCTCCAAAAAAGTAAATTAATAAATAAAATACCAGTGCCCAATTGTAGTAGGCAGGGTCCAACTAAAATCTTTTAAGGTCATTTTCTTTTATTCCTTATATTAGGATGTCATTATTAGCAGTTCTTCAGTCTCATTCTAGCAAATTGATTTCCACAAACTCTAAATCATAATTTGGCACCTTCTTACCTATAGGGAGAAAACAGAACTTTCTCAAAGAGAGAAATGTTATTTGATGGTGGAGTATGGTGGCTTAACCCTGTAATCCTAGCACTCTGGGAGGCCAAGGCAGGTAGATTGCTTGAGCTCAGGAGCTTGAGACCAGCCTGAGCAAGAATGAGACCTTGTCTTTACAAAAAATAGAAAAAATTATCCAAGTATGGTGGTGCATGCCTGTAGTTCCAGCTGCTCTGGAGGCTGAGGCAGCCTCAAACTTGAGCCCAGGAATTTGAGGTTTCTGTGAGCTGTGACACCAAGGCACTGTAGTCTGGGGTAACAGAATAAGACTCTGTCTCAAAAAAAAAAAAAAAATCACTGATGACTCTGAGCAATTCTCTAGAAGGTTTTATTTATCTTTAATTCCAGTTGGGAAGATTTTTGACCTTTGAAGCCTCATGTTTTCATACCTCTGAGGTAATCTAGTTAGCAAAAGATGTTTTGAGCAGTTGTTGGCTCTTTGTCCTCAATAAGTCAAGATTTATTGAGGAACCATTTCAGGTTGTAGCTTATTTTTTATAATTGAGGTAAAATTCACTTACCAGCAGTTAACCATTTTAAAATGAATAACTCAGCAATATTTAGTGCAGTCACATAGTCCTGCAACCACCACCTCAATCTGGTTCCAAAACAGCTTTCTTACCCCCAAAGAAAGCCCTATAAAGCAGTCACTCCCCCTTTGTCCCTCCCCAGGGCTCCTGGCAACTACTTAATCTACTGGCTGTCTCTATAGATTTGCCTATTGTGGAAATTTCATAGGAGTGGAATCATAGAATATGTGGTCTTTGGTGTCTGGCTTCTTGCATTTAGCATATTTTTGAGATTCGTCCATCTTGTGACATGTGTGTGCATCCTTCCTTTTTATGGCTGACTGATAGTCCATTGTATGGATAGACCAGGACAGACATTTGGGTCATTTCCACCTTTTGGCTATTGTGAAAAATGCTGCTATGAACATTGGTGTACAAGTTGATATTTGAGTCTCTGCTTTCAATTAGGTTGTAAACTTCCATATGGCAGAATAAGAGACCATAATAAGACCGTTTTTTGAATTGTCCTATTAAGTGAACATCTGTCTTTTTGGCTCTGCTTCACTCTGAGGGTGATACAACAATGCTCTTTCCACTCTGCAGGAGGAAAACTCCCTCTTCATTATGACCAACATGATCATTACCATGAACCAGACCCAGGGTGTCTGTCCTGAGGTAGGTGGCTCCTCGGGCCTTACCCACTCTTCCCACACCTTTCCAGTTGTGTAAGGGGCTGGGCCACATGGAGCTTATTTTCATTTGTTCTTCTTTCTCCAGATTCCAGATAAGACCACTGTTTGTGAATCAGATGCCAACTGCACTGCTGGCTCCACAGGCAGCCACAGCAATGGTATGAGCCTCCAGCCACCTGGGAGGGCAGCCCCCAACAAAGATCACCTCCCCTGTACAGCTTCTCTGATAGAGAAATCTCAGGGATAAAGATAAAACCCCAGTTCCTTCACCTGACCCTGGATAAGCCTGGTATCAAAACTTGGGCCCCAGGACCCTCTCTATACTCACTTCTGTTGCGTGACCCCTAGAAGCCATCCCATGTCTTGGCCAGATCTGTGACTTCACATCATCCTGTCTATGAGTTGGCAGATATATGGCCGGCACTCAGGTGACTGTCTTCCTCCAATTCCAGTTCTTGAACATTGCCTGGGCATTAGCTGCATAGGATGCCATGGTGGGCCTCCAACCTTCTACCACACAGAGGTGGAAAGGAGGAGACCCCTGTGAACCTGGATCCCCCTTACCTCTGTAGGAGTCTCAACTGGCAGATGTGTGCCTTTCAGTGGGTCAATGAAGACGTGCGAGGTGGCAGCCTGGTGCCCAGTGGAGGATGACACACATGTGCCACAGTGAGTGCTGTTCCCAGGAAGGAAATACCCAGTGTTAGCCTTGAGCAGAGGTGGCAGAGGAGTTAAAGTGTGTGCTTTTCATGTGCTTTTAGTTTCTGTGCAGTCAGGCTGCCCTAGGACAGCGGTTCTCGACCACAAAGCAGTCACCATCAGTGGCAAGGTAGATCACAAGTGTTTGTTACTCACAATATGGGTACAGATGACTAACTTATATATTAGGACTTTGTCAGTTGGCAAATAACTGACAGGAAACAGTGCCCAGTGCCTTAAAAACATTTTTGCAAATACACCTAACACACACATGCATTTGTGGCAGGGGGAGATTTATGCAATTAAACCAAGAAGGACCCAGCACAACCAGAGCTGGGGCTCAAGGGACACCACCATAATCTCTGCTCCCACTTGTAGGATGCATAGCATAGGCCCAGGGGCAGCGCTGGGCTTACATCCCCCCAAGGATGACTTTCCCCTCGTAGCTGTCCATAAATGTTCTAGACCTGTCCATCTCTGTGGCTGGGGGATGAAATTTGCTTTCAGCTTGTGCCTGAGTCACATGCTCACCTCTGGCTAGAGCTGGAGTCAGTCCCACTCAGATGACAACTGGCAAGAGTGGGGAGGTATGGCTTCCAAAGCAAATTTGAATTTTGTTACTAGAAAAAAATGGAATAGAAGATCCTGGGTAGAAAATAAAAAATGCCCGCTAAAGTATAGAAACTAGATTAGGTTCAAGTTTGCTCCAGAATAACATTGTTCCCAATTGGGATTTTCTGTCTTGGGGTGGGTGGTATTGGAGAATTGCCTGCAGAGCCAGCTTTTCTCACCCAAGCAAGGCTACCAGGGTGTGTTTTATTATTTCAAAGATCCCTCTTGCATTGGGGGAACCTAGAAGGGTCAGGCTTGTAGTTCTACATTTGCCTGTAGAAATCCACCAGCGAAACGAGGGCCCCTTGGGGAGAGACTTGACTTATATCATCAGCCAGGGGCTAATGTAGCACTTCTGGGAAGAGATGGTGCACCAGTTGGCTGCCACTTTTTGTGTACCTTGCAGATGAGATCAGGATCAGCCTGT
This sequence comes from Galagoides demidoff, assembly GCA_963574575.1. Taxonomy (NCBI): domain Eukaryota; kingdom Metazoa; phylum Chordata; class Mammalia; order Primates; family Galagidae; genus Galagoides; species Galagoides demidoff. The sequence goes on along the minus strand of CAUYQV010053520.1, from coordinate 9,795 downwards.
GGATGAAATTTAATTTTGCTTTGACTTGTAAAACTAGATCTGTTGAGTATTCATCCCCCCACCCCCTTACCCCTAGAACACCAAAGAGAAGCCAGAGCGATGTAACTCCTAAAACTCAGTGAGACCCTGAGACAAACCCTCCTTAGCTGCTCATCAGGTTCTTCTGTCCCACTGCCTTGGGGAAGAGGCCCTGCCCTTCTACTAGAGGAAGAACCAGGAAGTCTTAATCTCTTCTCTTGACCTAGTGTTAACACATAAGAGAGCATAAAATGCTAGATATGGGCTTGGCACCTGTAGCACAGTGGTTACGGCGCCAGCCACATACACCAAAGTTGGCATGTTCAAACCCAGCCCAGGCCAGCTAACCAACAATGACAACTACAACAACAAAATAGCCAGGTGTTGTAGTGGGGGGCGCTGTAGCCAGCTGCTTGGGAGGCTGAGGCAAGAGAATGGCTTAAGCCCAAGAGTTTGAAGTTGCTGTGAGCTATGACACCACAGCACTCTACCCAGGGCTACATAGTGAAACTCTGTGTCAAAAAAAAAAATGCTAAAGATGCTTCCTCTTCTTGACTAGATGATAGATGACATTATAAGATATGTATGTGTAAATTTTTAAAAATACTACATAGACATGTGACTACATAAATACAGGATGGACATAAAATTTGTGTGCGATTTAATTTATATTTGTACTTCTGTTAACAGTGTGTTATGGTTTTTTTCAGACCTGCTTTTTTAAAGGCTGCAGAGAACTTTACCCTTTTGGTTAAGAACAACATCTGGTATCCCAAATTTAATTTCAGCAAGTAAGTGGTGGCCAGGTATCTTGGACCAACCTCTGACTCTTTGAGGTTTTCCTCCCTTAAATTTTCTGCTTCCTCCTAACTTTAGGAGGAATATCCTTCCCAACATCACCACTACTTACCTCAAGTCATGCATTTATGATGCCAAAACAGATCCCTTCTGCCCCATATTCCGTCTTGGCAACATAGTGGAGAAGGCAGGACACAGTTTCCAGGACATGGCTGTTGAGGTAGGTGCAGGCCCTGGCTTTCCCAGCATAACTGAACAACTTGCACCAGAGCCAATGCTGATGGGAGCCTTGCTGTCCCTGCCCCTCATTCCCAGGGGGGCATCATGGGCATCCAGGTCAAATGGGACTGCAACCTGGACAGAGCTGCCACCCTCTGCCTGCCCAGGTACTCCTTCCGCCGCTTGGATACCCGGGACATCGACCACAATGTGTCTCCTGGCTACAATTTCAGGTGAGCATGAGCTTGAGTCCCATCACTCACTCCTGTCAGCGGGTGGGTGCTAGCGGCTAACCTGCACTTAGGCAGCGCCCCAGCAGCAAGTTGGCTGTCCGCTGTCCAAAGTGGGAAGGCCATGCCAGGGAAAATACTCCCAGCAGCATCATGCCCTAATGGCATCACAGCCCAAGAGCCTTTTTTGCCCCTCCCCATCACAAGAAATTTGCTGGGATCAGTTGTAGAGGAGCCGGGAGAGGCTGGCAGTGTTGGCTATCCACAGCCAGTCCCAGCCATGCCTTCCACTGTTCTGAGGAGTAGATGAGCCTGTGATCCTCCAGTCTGAAGGCCTCCAGGGCCTTCTCAGAAATTAGTTCCTCAAAGGTTAATTAAGCCTGCTCCAGAATGTCCAGTAGGCAGAACATACAGATTTTTGGCTCAAGAGATCTGCTGGAAATGCTGCTATACCAGTTGGGGGGGCAACTGCTGTAACCAAGTGAATTGGGTGCTGTGAAACAGCGGGGTTTTATTCTCTCATAGTTCTGGAGGCCAGAATTCTAAAATACTGGTGTCAGTAGAGACACACTCACCCTTCCTTGTCTCTTCCAGCTTTAGTAGCCCACGGAGCGTCCCTTGGTTTGTAGACGCATCATTCCTGCCTCTGCCTCTGTTACATGGCCTTCATTCTTCTGTGCTTGTCTCTATGTGTCTCCTCTTCTTATAATAGTGGTTCTCAACCTTCCTAATCCCATGACCCTTTAATACAGTTCCTAATGTTGTGGTGACCCCCAACCATAAAATTATTTTCCTTGCTACTTTATAATTGTAATTTTGCTACTGTTATGAATCATAATATAAATATCTGATATGCAGGATGTAGTTAGGCAACCCCTGTGAAAGGGTCGTTCGACCCCCAAAGGGGTCATGACCCACAGGTTGAGAACCACCATCTTATAAGGACATCAGTCAGTGGATTTAGGGCCCACCCTACTCCAGTATGACCTCTAACTAATTACATCAGCAAAAATGCTATTTCCAAATAAGGTCATTTTCACAGGTTCTGTGTAGATGTGAATTTTGTGGGGACACTGTTCAACCCAGTATAGCCGGTAATTTTATGAGAGGTCTGGGAGCCAGGGTTATATTTGCCATTTCCTTGAGGCAGCAAAATCTGTAGCCATGTCCATTTCCACATGCCCTTTATCACTTTTTTTTTTTTTTTTTTGCGGTTTTTGGCTAGGGCCGCGTTTGAACCCGCCACCTGCAGTATTTGGGGCCGGCACCCTACTCCTTTATCACATTTTTCACTCATGTAGCCACTCTTAAAAATAGGCCCGGCAAGGGGATGATCCGAGTTGGTAGCAGCTCTTTTGTATTGCACTTGCCTCCCTCTAGCGGTAATGTCTAAAACCAAATACATACGAAATAGTAAGAAATTCCCAAATTGCAGGATCTGCTGCCCTTCTGAGCCATGTGGCTCCCTGAGAGAAGGGCAGATATTTAAATGTTTAAGTGTTCTAGCAGTTAGATTTGTGTTGCTGCATCTCTACTGTTATACTTTTTACAGAAACCTCTGTGGAAACCCCAAGCTTGGGTCAGAATCTTAAAACAGATAGAGCCCTCAGGACACCCACCCACGTGACCTTGGTCAGCTTCAGGCCCTGCCTGAGTTTCTCATACCTGGATCATTATGTGGAAGTTGTGGGCCAGACACTCATGGGCACAGGGTGTAGGCCCAGGCTCCTGGTGGATCCCACAGAAAATAGGTTGGCAAATGGCACCAGGCTTAGGCATTCTCCCCCTACTATCTGCAGCTATATATTTTTTTTTCCTTTCTTTTTTTTTTTGCTTTAGTACAGGGTCTCACTGTGTCACCTGCATGAGTGTGCAGTGTTATCATCATAACTCACAGCAACCTCAAATTTCTGGGCTCAAGTGACCCTCCTGCCTCAGCCTTCTGAGTAGCTGGGACTACAGGTGCCCATCACAACACCTATCTGTTTTTAGAGATGGGGCCTTGCTCTTGTTCAGACTGGTCTCAAACTCTTAAGCTCAAGGGATCTGCCCACTTTGGCAGAGTGCTGATATAGGTCTGAGCCACCATACCTGGCCCTCTATTTTTTTTAGATTTTTTTTTTTTTAATTGTTGGAGTTTTTGGCCGGGGCTGGGTTTGAACCTGCCACATGCAGTATATGGGGCCAGTGCCCTACTCCTTTGAGCCACAGGCACTGCCTCTGGCCCTCTATTTTTTAATAACTTTATCAATACAATTCATATGCCATACTATCTACCCATTTACAGTGCAAATTTCAGTAGTTCCACTATATTCATAGATAAACATGACCTTCATCATAGTTGATTTTAGAACAGTTTTATCACTTCAGAAAGAAACCTTGCACTCTTTAAGCTATCACCCTCTGTCATCCTCAATTACTAGCAATGCCCCATCTACTTTCTGTCTCTGTGGATTTGCCCACTCTGGGCATTTCATATAATGGAATCATAGACTATGTGGTCTCTTTTACCCAGCATCATATTTTCAAGGTTCATCTATGTTGTGGCCTTTATCAACACTTCATCTCTTTTATATCCCAGTAATATTCCATTGTATGGAAAGACCACATTTTATTCCTTCATTCATTGATGGGTCTTTAAAAAAAAAAACAATTGGCTCGGAGCCTGTGGCTCAAGCGGCGAAGGCACCAGCCACATACACCTGAGCTGGCGGGTTCAAATCCAGCCCAGGCCTGCCAAACAACAGTGATAGCTGCAACCAAAAAATAGCTGGGCATTGTGGCAGGCGCCTGTAATCCCAGCTACTAGGGAGGCAGAGGCAGGAGAATTGCTTGAGCCCAGGAGTTGAAGGTTGCTGTGAGCTGTGATGCCACAGCACTCTACCCAGGGTGACAGCTTGAGGCTCTGTCTCAAAAAAAAAAAAACAATCATCAGGTATAGTGGCTCACAGCTATAATCCCAGCACTTTGGGAGGCCAGGAGTTCAACATCAGCCTGGACAACATAGTGAGACCCCATCTCTACGAAAAGTTTCTTAAGAAATTAGCCAGGTGTGAGTGGTATGCACACATAGTCCTAAGTACTCATGGGGCTGAGGCAGGAGGATTACTAGAGCCAAGGAGTTTGGTATTACAGTGAGCTATTATTGTACCACTGGACATGGCTGGTTCAGTCTCCTACCTGCAGTGCTGGCTGGCAGCATGCTCACTGTTAGGGGCCAGAGACCCCTTGAAGGAGGCAGGTGGCTCAGCTATAATCCAGAGGACATTTAGGGCAAGAGGGTGGGGCTTCAGCTATATTTTAAGAGGGGACAATGATGCTGAAGAGGGAGGTTTCTCTAGGCCCCTCCACCCCATGGGGTCACATCAGCCTATAGAGAGGCACAGAGGTGCTCTGTGAGCAAACTATTAGCCATCACCATCTCTATGAGGGACATCTGCTCCCAGGACCCAGGATCCTATACCATATCCCTCTAATTGGTCCTATTCTCCCCAGGTTTGCCAAGTATTACAATGACATCGCTGGCAAGGAGCACCGTACGCTCATCAAGGCATATGGCATCCGCTTCGACATCATTGTGTTTGGAAAAGTAGCTCACTGCTGACCCTCCCACCCCCACCCCCTGCTACCAACCCTCATATCCCACAGGGACAAGGGGCCTCTCTTTACACCTATAGCAACTTATTTTCTTTTACTCCTATCTTCACAGGCTGGGAAATTTGACATCATCCCTACTATGATCAACATCGGCTCTGGCTTGGCACTCCTGGGGGTGGTGAGTGGTTTAGGCCCTTCCTTTCACCCTGCTAGGCTTCCCCCAGCAGCAATCAGCATAGTGAGGGGAGACCTTGGTTGGCATCCTGCACCCTAGACTTACATTTATACTTGACCCCCTAGGCTGCTTTCTCTTGACTCCATTCCCTCTGCCACTTTCCCTTCCTAAGACTCAGCCCCTTGGGGAGATGGCAGTGCCTTTCCTTTCCAGTAGAAGGTTCCAGGCTATGTGGGAAGGGGGACACATGGAGTAATGGGGCCAAAAGCATCCCAGTGCATTCTTTCTTGCCCGGTTATAAATTCAGGCAACAGTGCTGTGTGATGTCATAGTCCTCTATTGCATGAAGAAAAAATACTACTATCGGGAGAAGAAATATAAATATGTGGAAGATTATGAGCAGGTAAGTCCCTCCTGTTCTTCTCCCTTATCTGTCTCTTGTCCCAGTGGAGAAAGAACCCTGGGCCCTGGGCCCATCTTGGGAGGCCCTTCTGCAAGGTTGTGTTATTTTGATAGATCATCCACCCAGCCATTTACACCACCCTTAGCCTCTGCTCTGTGTCTGGACCACCCATACTAGTATTTACATCATACGTTTCTTTTTTATTTTTTTTGAGTCTCACAATGTCACCCTCAGTAGAGTGCTGTGGCGTCAATCTTACAGCAACCTCAAACTCTTGGGCTTAAGCGATTCTCTTGCCTCAGCCTCCCGAGTAGCTGGGACTACAGGCGCCCACCACAACACCTGGCCATTTTTTGTTGTTGTTGTTGTTGCAGTTGTCATTGTTGATTTTTAGCTGTCCCAGGCAGGGTTCAAATCCACCAGTCTCCATGTATGTGGCCAGAGCCCTACCCACTGAGCTACAGGCGCTGCCCTACTTCATACTTTTCTTCAGATGGATAGACTCACACTTTAAAACCTAGCCTTGTGGGGGGAGCACCTGTGGCTCAAAGGAGTGGCACACCAGCCCCATATACCAGGGATGGTGGGTTCAAACCTGGCCCTGGCCAAAAACTGCAAAAAAAAAAAAAAAAAAAGCCTAGCCTCGTTGTCAGGCATGGTGACTTACGCCTATAATCCTAGCACTCTGGATGGCCAAGATGGGTGGATTTCTGGAGGTCAAGAATTCGAGACCAGCCAGAGCAAAAGTGAGACCCCATCTCATAAAAACTAGCCAGGTATTGTAGCAGGCACCTGTAGTCCCACTACTCTAGAGGCTGAGACAAGAGGATCACTTGACTCTACGAGTTTGTGGTTGCTGTGAGCTATGACACCATAGCACTCTATGGAGGACAACATAGATTCTGTCTCAAAAAAACAAACAAACACTGGCTCAGTGCCTGTGGCTCAAGTGGCTAAGGTGCCAGCAACATACACCTAAGATGGCGGGTTCAAATCCAGCCCGGGCCCGCCAAACAACAATGATGGCTGAAACCAAAAAAAATAGCCAGGCGTTGTGGCAGGCACCTGTGGCCCCAGCTACTTGGGAGGTGGAGGCAAGAGACTCACTTAAGCCCAGGAGTTGGAGGTTGCTGTGAGCTGTGATGCCACGGCACTCTACCCAGGGGGACAGCTTGAGGCCCAGTCTCAAAAAAAACACTAAAAACCTAGCCTTGTTTCAATTAATGGCATCTCAAGTTAGTAATGGTAATGGGTATTATAACAAAATTTATGTTCGTGTACTACTAAAATTCACCTTGCATAAAAGAAGGGTTGGCTACCATGCCTAGGACCTACTTGAGTACTGTCTAGAAGCCCTCAGGGAAAACACTAGGCTGGCCTGGAAGCAGTGCATGCTGGACTGACCTGCTTCTTGTTCTTTGCAGGGTCTAGGTAGTGAGGTGGACCAGTGATGCCTACCCCACAACTGGGCTCCCCAGGTCCGACTGAAGCACAATGAGGAGGGAGAAATGGCTGTTGTATCACCCCAGAGAAGATTCTGAACTCTAATTCATTCTCTACAAGTCCTCAGGGTTGCCTAGCAGTTCCTGTGGTTTGTGTTTAAGATTTGTTTTTGCCCACTTGGTGCAGTAGGTTACCAGTTCTCGGCTGAGTCACAGGGTGAGTGCTGGCCCAGGGGCAGTGACACTATTGTAGCTTCCAGGGCTGGCTCTCCTCAGAAGCTCCTGGCTGCAGCTCCCTTCAGGACAGGCCCAGTCCTCCAAGCCATGGCAACTCTGCTCAAGCACTTTATGAGGAAGGGAAGGCCACGTGGTTGTGATCACAAGACTTTTAGTACACTTGGGCTGCCATCCCTTTCGCCCCCAACCAGGGGTTTTGTCCTTGAAATCATAAGGCAGAGTTAGGTGATTGAGGACCAAGCTTTAAAACATGATTTTCTTCATCCCTGCCTGTTTCATCTCACAGCGTGTGCTAGAACTTTCCTTCCTATCCTTTTACTGTAACGAGTAAATCCATTTCTTGCCCAGCTTGCTGTGGTCTGAAAAGGTCCCTCAACCAATGTGTTTCTGGAGCTTATGCATTTTGACCCTACTACTTTTTTTTGGTGTCACATTGCAACCTCCAACTCCTGGGCTTAGGCGATTCTCTTGCCTCAGCTTCCCCAGTAGCTGGGACTACAGGCGCCTGCCACAACACCCAGCTATTTTTTTGTTGCAGTTTGGCAGGGGCTGGGTTCAAACATACCACCGTTGGTACATGGGGCTAGTGCTGCACCTACTGAGCCATAGGCGCCACCCTCACCCCACTACTTTTAAAAGCCTAAGAATTTTGATCTTTATTAGGTCAGGTTCCTACTCTTCCTACAGAGTCTACTATGTGATTTTCTTTTCTCTAGCCACATCTTACCTGTACTTGCATTTTGACATAAAATTACAGGACTGTAGTTTTAGGTAACATGGAAGTGGCTTGTCCTCTCCCCCATTTGTTTCCCAGTCTCCAACCAAAAGCAGCACCACCTACACCTGCCTCCCTACAGGTCTGAAATGTTCAGGAAGCTATTTCCAGCTATGACTTCACACTGACCTAGTTCTATACCAAGAGTTCAGAATCCCCCTAAAGGAAGCAGTTTGCCCCTCCCCTTTGCTATAAATTCACCTCTAGGATGAGGAGAATAATTATAAGTGCTCTGGTGCTGCTGGGTAAATGACCAAACTGGGCTCTTCTTGCTTTTGGGAAGCAAACCCCTCCCAAGCAGACCTGGTTCATGCTGTCCTTGAAAAACATGCTCGCTTGAGCACATAGATCAAATGGAGGTAGAATTTTAGGCATGGTGATATGGTCTGAATGTGTACCCTGCAAAAACACAAGTTGGAAACTTATTCCCCAATGCAGGAATATTGGGAGGTGGGGTCATTGGAGGTGATTGGATCCTGAGGGCTCTGCCCTCCTGAGTGGGAGCCATGCCCCTCTATAAAAGGGTATGATGGAGGGAGTTCACTCTCTTTGCCACCACATGAGGACACAGCATTCCTCGCCAAAGGATGCAGCACCAAGACACCCTCTTGGAAGCACCAAGATCTTGCTGGCACCTTGATCTTGAACTTCCCAGCCTCCAGAACTGTGAGAAATAAATTTATATTCTTTTTAAGTTACTCAGTCTTGGGCATTTTGTTATAGCAGCACAAAATGGACTAATCCAAATAGTTTATTATCTTGCAGGCTAAGGAGTCAGAGTTACTGGCTCTTCTGGAGTGGGGAGATACTTTGGCCTCCTCTTTCCTAAAATGGAATGCAAAGGCCAGTTGGGGTAAGGGTGGGGAATACTACTTACCTTACTCACCAGAATCACCTTGTGTGCAGCTGTGCCCCCCTCACATCCTGGATGGGCTTCCAGAAGTCTCTGGTACCCTACACCTCTGCACAGTGATAACTGAGCACACTTCCTTTCACTTTCATCAGATTCTCCATAGGATTTTCCAATGGGAATGCCCTGTTCTTGACTCTTCAAGGCCAGGATTTAATGCTGTATTTCTCCCACAATGGATCAGAAATTTTTCAGACTTGATCTTATGCCCCCTGATAATAGAAAAATGAGGTTCAAACCCAGAAAAGCAATGCCCTGGGCTAGATTCACATTTGTACTGCAGGGAGCCCTCAGACTCTGTCTGATCTGGAAAAGGCTTGGTTCTAAAACAAGTCTCCAGATGCCATGAAAACCAGCCACCATCAAGACTCTGAAGTTCAAGGGTTTTGCTGACAATTCAAGCCCTTGAACAACTGCCTTAACATTTCTGAGCCTCGGCTGACAGGTGATGATCCACAAAATAGGGTTAATACCTCATGGGGTGAAGCATCATGAAGCATGCTTGGCTCACAGGATATACTCAGTGTGGCTGGAACTGCTCTAGAACTGCTCCCCTGTCTGGCCTCCACCAAAGTGTAGCAGTCACCTGCCTGCCACAGCAGTGCTCAAGTCACCTGGGGAACAGGTTTCAACCAGGCCCTAGCATCTGCATTTCTAACCCACTCCCAGGTGACACTGACACTGCTGGTCTGAGAACCACACTGCGTATCAAGGTACTAGGACATGCTATAAATTAGGGCTTTGCTGAATACATAGCCTTGAATTGGGCGTTTAACCTCACGGAATACAAACATAAGGACAGACAACATAAATCAACCACCACCAGCCAAAAAAAAAAAACAGGCCCAGGTTTTGCACCATTTTGCTGTTTATTTCAAGTTTACAGAGAAGCTTAAACGTGTGGAAAATCACCAAAGGCTTATTTTTCTCTTAAGTTCATGTACTTTTTAGTGATAAATACACAGTATTTAACTTTGTACACCTGATAAAA